>OX465373.1:2080557-2215557 GCA_950004255.1 Mesopsocus fuscifrons
CTCTAGATGTCACTTTAAGGTCACTTACGAGCCAGAACAAGACCTGTCATACAGCTTCACAGCCGCAGTAACACCTGACAGGGCTCTCCAGATGCACTGTGCAACGTGTCATCAATCTCCAGAGCCGAAATGAGACCTGGTATGGCTTTTCAGAGGCACAGTGCAGCCTGCCATCGCTCTGTAGAGCCGAAATAAGACCTGGCATGGCTTTTCAGAGCCACAGTATAACCTGACAGGGCTCTCCAGAGCCAAGATGAGACCAGACATACCTCACCGGCGACCTGCTATACATTTCCGAGGCCATAGGGGGACCTGACAGTGCTCTCAGGAGCCGAAATAAGATCTGTCACTGCTTTCCAGTGCCTGGGTGAAACCTTTCAGTGCTTTCGTAAGCTAGAGTCAGACTTAATGCTCTTAAGAGCATTAGTTAAGAGCATTAGTGAACCTGTTATTGCTCCTTAAGGGCCAGTTTAGGCTATGTTTCTGCCCTGGAGAGTAGTATAAGGTCACCCACCCTGCCAAAGGAGAAGCGGTAGACTGGTAGGGGAGTACAGGATTGTAATTTTCGGTCAAGTTAGCGTTCTGGACGCTTTTATTACGTTTTGTACCACTGATTCATCCCATTTACGGAACAGTAGTAGTGTTTATATAGATGAAAATACCAAAATTTGAAGAAATTCCTTACGGTATGCCCGATAGCCATAGGATTTTTACTAAATTTATATTGATCCATCAAGTGCAGTGCAAAATCATGAAGAATGTAGAATAAGACAATTTTCAGTTGTTTCCGACTCATTCCCTCCAATAATAACGGAGATATTGCGATATGGAATTTCAACCCCCACCCTTGACAGAAAGTGATTTCACGAACAACTTTTTTAGACAAAAGTTATAGACAATAATAACTCAATTTTAAAACAAAAAGAAATAAATTGATATCTTACCAACTGAGGGAGTTACGGCGTTTTGAAATTACAACCCTCCACCCCCTGCGATATAGGTTACTTCGGACGAAAAACTTTACAAGACAAAAGTTGTAGATAATATTAAGACAAATTCATAGCAACAAGAAAAAACTCAATATCATACTTACTAAGCAAGTTCTGGGGTAACTTTTCGCCCATTTCAAAATTTGAGGGGTGATTTAAGGCCCAGAAGCCCCCCAATTTGGTGTCTTACTATAAGATTTGGAGTTTAACGGTGAATTTTTACTCTGATTGGTGTTTGTACCTTTTGGGCTGATTTTCGGCACAATTTGAGATACTTGCCAAATTTTGGATTGCGTCTTAAGGGTAGAAAGCCCCAACCGAAGTGCCTTATTTCTTGATTTTCATATACTAGGGTATGCCCCCTATCGTTCACAGGTGAAATTTATCGTCCCCTCGTTCGTCCTGACGAATTTTTCGAAATTTTCAACCCCGTCTTAAGGGATGAAAGCCCCAACCAAAGTGTCTTATTTTTTGATTTTTCTATACTAGGGCGCGGCCCCTATCGTTTGCAGGTGAAATTTTTTATCCACTCGTTCGACAGATTTTTCCGGTCTCCACCGATTTTGGATTGCGTCTTAAGGGTAGAAAGCCCCAACCGAAGTGTCTTATTTCCTGGTTTTTATATACTGGGGCATGCCCCCTATCTTCTGAAGGTGAAATTTTTCGTCCTCCCGTTCGACAGATTTTTCCGAAAATTTCACGATTTAAAAAATTTGTAGCCCCCAAAAGCCCCAACGGCGGACAGTAAGACTCAGGTTTCCTGAAACTACCAGAGCCTCCCCATCGCTCCACAGGCTCAAACCTTTTCCTGCCCTTCGTCAAGAACAGACCCCGTGGGCCCCCGGACTACTAGAACATTGTTAGGGCTAGGTACAGGCAAAATTTTGTGTCTTTCCAACCAAGGGTAAACCTTGAAAATGAATCGCCGCTCGCAATGTTAATCTTATGGGCGGCAAAAAATCGTCAGGTATAGCGTCCTCTTAAGGCTCAAGCTAGAATGCTATTTGTTACAGTTTCTTCTTTCTGAGGAGATTATTGATGTTGTACTTTGTTCTAAAATATGTATTTTAGTATGTAAAATCACAACATATTCGTGAGAAAGACACTTTATGCATTCCGAAAAAAACAAATAAAAAAATGCCAGAAGTTTCTTCAAAGAAACTTCTGGAAAAAACAGAAAAAACGTCAATAAAGAGCATTGTGCCGGCAGCCTTAAGGGCGTCTATACGTAGTCGTGTTTGTTTATTTTTTTTCCTGTACAATTTATGAGGATACTCTCGGATATTTAAATGTTCTGAAAAATAATATGACAAAATTCACTCGATAGTAAAATCACCTCACGCAGACATATTATATCTCAGAACATTTTAAATATCCAATAGTTTCCTCATCAAGTCTGCAGATACAACGGAAACCAATAGCGAATGTTTATTCAGCCTTTTGGATTTTGGCCCACTAATGGGGTACTCCCGTTCTCATTACATGGGCGTAGGAGGACCAGGGGGGGGGGGCTGTACTTAGATGAAGATGGTGCCCATTTGATATTTTGACCAGCAGGTGACAAAAGCTGACGAAGGGTGCAAAGCTAGAGGAGACAATTACCTGCATGCATGAATACTCCATGTTGAATCGTTGCTCGGAGAGCTCTCAACTTGGTGAATAATGAGAGCTCTGTTAAGGTTGGAGGACTCTTTATGGGGCACTACCGCTCTAATTGTCGCAGACGCAGGCTCACTAGCAGTTACATCTCTCTACTGTTGCTTTCCGTATACTACAGCTAAAACGGCACATACATTTGCTGATTGTTTACGTTTTTTCTACACACGCTGCGAGGAAACGGATGTTTAAATGTTCTGAAATATAATATGTCTTTTTAACGGCCAAAATGAACAGGCTGTGGGGTGATTTTACGATCGAGTGTATTTTGCCCAATAATTCATATTATATTTCAGAACATTTAAATATCCAGTACTTAGTATCCTCATAAAATGTGCAGAAAAAAATGTAAACAAACACGAGTGCGTAGACGCCCTTAAGGCTGAATATACATTCGCTATTTTCGACTACATGTACTTGGTTCGCGATGCTAAGTACTTCAAGCCCTACTCCGAAGTTACAGGGCGAGTGGAAAGTGTTTATAGGGGGATGTAAACCTGAGACTCTTTGTCGTGAGGTAGTGTTGTATTTTTGCATGAAATGGAGGAGCGATTTTAAACAGTCAACTACAAGTCCACATGTTTTTTGACAGATCGCGAAAACACAACACTACCTCACGCGAAATATTTTTTTGTAACGATTCGGACTAAAACAGTATGATTTTATCGTCACATTTAGTAGAAAAGCTTGATAAATGTTTGTACTATTTACCGTAGCCATGTTGCATTTTGGCAATTTTTATTTCACTTACTGAAGTGGGTAATTTCAACAGCATTTCTCTACTTTTCTCCTGTAAAAGCTAAACATAGTGTCCTACTTTTACTCGTTCGTTTCGCGTTCAAATAGCACACTATGTTTAGCTTTTAGAGTAGACACAATCAATACGATATTTCAATTACCAGTCTCCGGTTGTACTAAAATGTAAACATTAGTTTTGTCGAATATTTACTTTCGCACAGTGGTTTTGGCGGAGTTCGTCGAGAATGTATGGTGGCCGTTAAGAACAGCATTGTGGCTGCAGCGTTAGTGCGTGTGCGACAATGACTCTTATAGACGCTTTATCAGAGGTTGTCCCTCGCCTCGCTTAGTGTTGACGTACGTCGTGTTGTCTACTTGTGTCTAGTGTGTCTAGTGTTTTATGCCTGACCCTGCGGCCTTGCGCTGCACCTGTACCTCCTTGCCGTATGAATGCCATAGGAGGAGGACCTGCTCCCTGAGCTATGCTATTTATCCACTTTACAAAAACTTAAGGGTCCGCTATACCTGACGGTGCATTTTTTGCCGCCCATAAGATTAACATTGCGAGCGGCGGATCATTTTCAAGGTTTACCTTTGGTTGGAAAGACACAAAATTTTGCCTGTACCTATAGCCCTAACAATGTTCTAGGGAGTGTTCGAAGCAGATTTCCTAATTTATCACTGGTTTTCGAGATACAGCACTTTTCTTCAGGTATGCGATGCTAGCATTTGCAAAACAGTTGCAATAAAAGAAACCAGTGAGAAATTGGGAAATCTTCTTCGAACACTCCCTAGAACATTGTTAGGGCTAGGTACAGGCAAAATTTTGTGTCTTTCCAACCAAGGGTAAACCTTGAAAATGAATCGCCGCTCGCAGTGTTAATCTTATGGGTGGCAAAAAATGCACCGTCAGGTATAGCGGACCCTTAATCATTTCCTTACGCTAAAAACACATTATATTTCAGAACAAATAAATAAATTTCCATTCTGGTGCCACGTTGTATACTTACAGGATTAAAACCCCATTATTTCTCATGGACGAAAGCATCACAAATTACGCCCAGTTTTTACTATAAGACGACTTTAAACTCCATGGCTTTTTGTAGAGTATTGCTGTTTGGTCTCACCTTGCTGGGACGAGGTCAGCAATACGTAAACAACGCAATCAACAAAAAACAGTCGTGAAGTAATGAAGAAGTGATGAAGTGGTTAAAAAATGAACGTTTTTTGTGATCCCTGATCACGCGGCATGCGGGCTTTTAACGGTAAATACAAAAGTGGCACCAGAATGTCAATTTTTTTATGAGATTGTTGGACATTTATTTGTTCTGAAATATAGTATGTGTTTTTAGCGTTACAAACTACTGTAGCAGGGAATTTAGCCTTTCTCCGTGTTGATAGGCAAATGACAGTTAAGTTGTATGTGTTTGAGAGATTTTTATTGATTTCCAATTACATAGTACAATAGTATTGAGAGATTTTTTGGTGATTTTATGATGAAGTAATTTTTGTCCATATAAAATTGTCAGAAACTCGATCGTAAATTCACACATTATTTTCTATCGTTAAAAAGACATAGAACAAATAAATACATTAAATAATACATACAACAGTTCCCTAAGAAAATGGATTAAATTAATTAAAACACGTCAACAAACATCATTGTATAGGTGAGCTTAAAAATAGAATTGGACGACAAATTCTTCTTATTCATTCTTCAGTGTGAAAAAAAAAAATATTTTCTCGTTTGTATCTCGATGCGTAAATATTGCTGCAGGCGCAGCTCGAACCGAGGGAACTTCCAAAATGCTCCGAGACCGTTTTCTGATTACTCGAAAACAATTCAAGTCTGAGGGGTCCCAGCCTCAAGATATCGGTTTTATATGCTATGGGTGCCTCGATAGGACGGCCGGCCGTTCTGGTGAGATGGCAGTTTTTTTGTGGGGACTCGCCATCCCTGAGTTGCCATTCCAGGACGTATGACATGTCGCCAGCTATAGGTGTTATCTGTAGGCGTCGCAGAGGAAGATAGCTGCGGTGTTGTACCATTTGCTATCGCCCTGTCGCGGATTATTTTATTTTTCGGGTTGGATGTATCCGGTATGCGCTTGATCTTTGTTGTTATCTCTCGGTTCTGTGTACTCGGATAGGCTGGCACCTTTAGTTGGAGGATAGTTGTGAGGAAAGTAAAGGACGTGACCTCTGACCTTGTTGGCGATGACCTCGTGAGGGAACAGTGGTGGCCAACTGCCATTCAGCGATACTGTGCTACATCACACAACTATGTGCACAGCTATGGAATAGCATTAGTCGAGGGGGTAACCACTCCAGAGATTCCATAAAGATTTCCAAAGATTCCCAACGATAACGATAACTAATACCTCTCTGTAACGATTGAACGCTGTGGTTCCTTGACTCATTCTGTAATCCTCTCTATAGCGAGAAAATTTACCTGGTCGTTATAGGGAGAGACTGTATATAAAGTCTGTGTATAGGGGAGGTTGAAATATTCCGAACTTCCTTCGTCCGTAATTGAATGCGGTTTGTTGACGTTTGTTAGTGACGCGTTTCTGGGGAAACTGTTTGATATTTGTTCTGAAATATAGTGTCTCATTAACAAGTAAATGTCATTAAAAAACGTCAATAATCAGTATTGTGTTTGCAGCCTTAACGGTGGGAATGGAGTGGGGTCAGCTGTTCATGAATTAAGTAACAATCACCTACTCTTTCTGCTATTGGGTCGATGGAATAAACTTCGAAATCCGAGGGGTTAACCACTCCAGAGATTGCATGAAGATTTCTAAAGATTTCCTGAGATTATCAACGAGATTCGTAGAAAGATGCACCCCGAACGGTTACCCACTCAAGAAATTTCCAAGGTTCCCTGAGATTTCATAAAGATTTCCAATGATTGCCTGAGATTCCCAGTGAGATTCCCAACGAGATTCCTGGAGTGATTAACCCCTCGTCGAAATCTGTGTCCGACTTCCATAGTCAGACTCTGTTTTGTGAACGAATAAAGGTGGGATAGCCGTCGAAGGGAAAAGAGGGGAAGAAATGTCTGTTTACGACCTATATTCTATATTGGCCAATAAATTGTCAAATATTAAGTCCCCACGCTACTCGTAGGTTCTTATAGAACTTATACCCTTGGCTCGAAGGCACAAATGTTGCCGGAGCCAGATAAATTATACGTTTTGACATCCATGAACCCTACAGAAATTTTGGTGTTACCCGGATTCGACTAATAGTGTTTTTCCACTTGAACACTGTGAGGTTTGAAGTTCCAGTCATACAATACAACCTTTACAGATTTCGTGATTGTGGCTGGATATGCCTACCGGCTCCGCTAAAAAATGTAGTTACCGTAGCAACCAAGTATACCTACCAACCAAGTTGATGAGGAAACATTTTGAGCGTTGTATTTGTTGAAATGATTTCGACTTGAGAGCACTCACTGAGGCACGTTTTGACTGTCGTTGTGGTTATTTTAAGGGTTAATGTAGGACATTCCGTTTAAAACTGTCAAATGAGCAGCACTGTATCCGCTCTGTTGGCACAAATCTCTTGAGAGCGTTGACGTCAGACATGCAGTTGATGATGTGTCTATCCTGTCTACAACACTAGCCCCTACTGTCTAGAACTCTATACCTGCTGCTGTCTAGATCTCTAGCCCCTTCTGTCTAGAACTCTACCTGCTACTGTCTAGATCTCTAGCCCCTACTGTCTAGAACTCTATACCTGCTGCTGTCTAGATCTCTAGCCCCTACTGTCTAGAACTCTATACCTGCTGCTGTCTAGATCTCTAGCCCCTACTGTCTAGAACTCTACCTGCTACTGTCTAGAACTCTACCTGCTACTGTCTAGATCTCTAGCCCCTACTGTCTAGAACTCTACCTGCTACTGTCTAGATCTCTAGCCCCTACTGTCTAGAACTCTATACCTGCTGCTGTCTAGATCTCTAGCCCCTTCTGTCTAGAACTCTACCTGCTACTGTCTAGATCTCTAGCCCCTACTGTCTAGAACTCTACCTGCAGCTGTCTATTAGATCTCTAGTCCCTACTGTCTAGAACTCTACCTGCTATTGTCTAGATCTCTAGTCTCTACTGTCTAGAACTCTATACCTGCTGCTGTCTTAATCTCTAGTCCCTACTGCCTTGAACTCGAGCCACGATGTCTAGATCTCTAGCTGTTACTGTCTAGAACTCTAGCCGCTCCTATATCAAGAACCCTAACCCCATAAGGTCATGTCATTGTCTAGATCTCTAGCTGTTACTGTCTGGAACTCTATACCCACTCCTAACTAGAACTCTAGACGCTGCTGCGTAGATCTCTAC
Organism: Mesopsocus fuscifrons; assembly: GCA_950004255.1. Taxonomy (NCBI): domain Eukaryota; kingdom Metazoa; phylum Arthropoda; class Insecta; order Psocodea; family Mesopsocidae; genus Mesopsocus; species Mesopsocus fuscifrons. The sequence goes on from OX465373.1 coordinate 2,088,278, forward strand.
CCCTATACTGTCTAGAACTGCTGTTTCGAAGTCTAGCCATTTCTGGCTTAAAGTCTGTCAAGCCCAGAGCAGATATTCAACGCAAGTCGAAAACAAATTGAATCTCGCTGGTATTTGCAGTTTAGTTAATAGCACGTATTGTTAGGTAGAAGTCATCATGCAGGAGTAACAACTGAAACAGCTACATGTGCACAAGACAATCCATTTCCATGCTGCAAGCCAGGTCTTTAAACAGAGCGAATGTTAAGCTGTCGTAAGGGAAGTCGGAAACCGCTAAGACAAATTGAATCCTTGCTAGTGATTGCCAGAGTAATTAATGGCCCCGTATTGTTCAGTATAAGTCATCGCAATAAACAATTGAGACAGTTCCGTTTGCACCAAACCAGCATTCAGCATTCATTGCTGCAGTGCTGATTTTCGAACATATTGTTCCCAGAGATGTTCCCTTGATGAGATTACACAACCCCCATGCCTCCTCGGCTCTGGAGAGGAGTATTGTCCCCTGTCTACCTAAACCTACCGCTACCACCTAAGGGGTAGCTGGTATCTCGCGCTTTACACCCCGGCGAGGTAGACGGGGGTCCTTAAGGCTGAATTATACATTCGGTATTTTTTACGTTTGGACTGAAATAAGTATAATATGTCTTTTTAACGTCATTACTCATGAGGCTATGTTGTGATTTCACGATCGGTTAATTTTGGACAATTTTTTTTTTGGTGACAAAAATTACTCGATCGTAAAATCACAATATAGCCTCATAATGAGTAATGACGTTAAAAAGACGTATTATATTTCAGAATATTTAAATATCCAATAATTTTCTCACAAAGTTTGAAGTCCGAACGTAAAAAAATAGCGAATGTATATTCTGCCCTAAGGGGGTCCCAGGTCCCACACGCTGCATGGCTGCGGAGAAGTGGTAGGGGAGAGCCTAAGGTTATGCTGGCTACACGATGGGTTTTGGACGGCCATTCCGGGGATGGCAGTTTTTTGTGGGTACCTTACATTCCTGAGTTGCCATTCCAGCCCCTCCACCGTACGTGGCTTCAGAATGTTCGATCAGGTTAGCATTCCGCGCACTGTGTGCGTTGTTGTTGAGAATTAGGGCATACCTTACGCAGTGGCGGAGTGTCGTCGTGCCTGCGCATTGATATCAGTCGGTGAGTCATGTGTCTCACCCATATACTGTAACTGCTAAGAGACGCCTCTGCGGAGCCACTTGGCTACGTTTCAACCTCAAATCCCATGTAGTTCTGTAACTCCTGTATTTGTGGGATTTTGGAAGTTGGCGCCATCCTCTTTGACACATAGTTGTAAATTAGACAGCGAGTTACGTCATCCTGCCGTTGAGGTGTTGGTACAGAAACGGCACACCACACTTTCATTTCGAGCAGTCTAGTTTCGGTTGTATGGGATTCTTATCCAGGCAGCAATTAAGGCATGGGCGTAGCAGGACCAAAAACCTGGGGGGGGGGCTAAGCCCCCCAGACCTTTTCCTCACCTGGGGGGTAGGCATGGCATTATGTGACGTTATGTGTTGGTCAGAAAAATCCTGGGAGTAGCTAAACTGTTTCTGGGGGGGGGGGGGGGGGGGCTTAGCCACCCAGACCCCCCTTGCTATACGCTAGCAAATACGCTATTAAGGCTGAGCAAGAGTTCAAGATTATATTCTTGATCTTCTTGCTTCAGAGCTAATCCGGCCCACTCCTCCATTTAAGGAACTGTAACTTACAGTTAAGGCCTTGTTTATTTATGTTTTTGTTCTGAAATGTAATATGTGTTTTTAACGTCCGAAATTAACTAGTTATGGTGTGGTTTTACGATCGAGTAAAACACAGCTAGTTAGTTCCTCAAAAAATAATGGAAACATTCAGGATACTGTATGGTGACCCTGAACGAAGGGTGGTCGAACCAACCCTTCCTTGACCAGAGAGATGCAGACTAGACAGTGTTCCGTCATGACAAGTAGAGGCTATTTGATTGCTGTGGGATTGACTTGGTCGCTGGTGGTAGGTGGAAAAGTGGAATAGGTCAGGGGTCACGACCCCACTCTTCACTGCTATTTATTTCATGCACTTCATTCATCGCCGGTAACCGGGCTGTGGCTGTGGCTGTGGCTGCTCTCAGCTTTTATTTTTTTCGCTCTCTTTAAGCCTAGGGGAGATATTTTAATAAGAGGCCGTTTATAGACTCATATTTTGGATTAAGAGCGAACACACAATCGTGTTTGTTTACGTTTTTCTTTCACAGTTTATGAGAAAACTATTTGATATTTACATGTTCTGAAATATAATACATCTTTTTAACGTAATAGTAATATGAAGCTGTGTAGTGATTTCACGATCGGTTAATTTTGGACAACTGTTTTGTACATATTATTATATTTCAGAACATTTAAATATCCAATAGTTTCCTCATATAAAGTGTACCATGAAAAATGTACGCTAAACAATTCTCAGAAATAATTACCAGAAAAATGGTATGAAGAAAATACGAATGTGCAATTGGACTCGTCTCTGTCTTTGCTGCCACACCCTCTACCTTAAGGGGCCCTGTATTGATTCCCCTTCGTGAGGCCTCACTAGACTCGCACGCCTGAGGTCCTGGGTTCGAATCCTGGCAACAGCATTTTTCTGTTCGTAGCATGGATGTCACACCAAATTTTCAGCAGGCTTCCACCAACAATATCAGTTTCTTTAATGAACTTACATCTATACCTTCGCGCAGAGTAAGGGCTGTAGGAAGAACCAATAGGGACATGGAACCTTAACTTTTTTAAAAAATAAAAAATAAAACTGTTTCGCATCTCTCCTGAAATTATGCTAAATACATTCACAGTTTAAGTAAATAATTACTATTCAGTGCTATTGTTTACACTTCTTGATGACACCATTCCTTCCCAGCTGCCTAATGTTTCTTTGTTCTGATAAGTACTGTATCTTCTTAGCACCAGAAACTGACTGAAATTTTGGGTGTGACATTCATGCTACCAACAGAAAATTTCTGGTATTGAGATTCGAACCCAGGACCTCAGTCGTGCTATTTTCCCTCCAGACCGTGGTAAGGCCGCTAGAGAGACAGTGTAATTTAGGGGGATTTTTCAGTGATTGCATTTCGAGCTGAATCTCTGGCCTTGAGGGAAGATGGAAAATACAATGTATGTAATTGGAATTGAACTCCCCCTCCCCCACCCCAAGGGAAATCCCCCCCCCCCCCCATCCCGAAAACAAACGATACAGAAACCCTTAGGACTCTCGGCGCAGGAGAAACACCGACCTTCAACCTTAGTTGTAAATTTGCCTCCAAGGGTGGCTCTCTGCTGAGCTCGCGGGAAAAAATACCTGGTGTTTTCTCAGAATTGTCCGGTTATTTTCGATGAGGTGGGGAAACCTCAAGGGGTCCAGATGGGGCTAACAATTTCAGAAATGTACAGTAGAGTGACTGTTCAGTGCAGACATCTTTCCGGAAAATATTGCTTACTTCGGGCTTCGAACCCGGGTCAGAAGTCGGACCCCTTGACCGCTCGGCCACTAAGAGACCCCACTTGTCAGTAGTTTTATTTATTGATTCGCCAAGATCCAAGCTACGAGATCGCTGATCTCCTAATCTAATCTAACATTATCCTGTTTTGGAGATGATCGGCGACACTGCGAGTAGTTGACTGATAGTATTTTTAATTTTGTTGCAGATGTGCCGTCTTCAGAGCAGGAAGATCTATTTATGCGTAAGCTGCGGCAGTGCTGCGTGGCGTTTGACTTTATGGACCCTGTGGCCGACCTGAAGGGGAAGGAAATAAAGCGAGCCACCCTCAATGAGCTAGTGGACTACATTACCGCCGGGCGCGGCGTCCTTACCGAACCTGTCTACCCCGAGATCATCAAGATGGTACGTCTGACACGTGTCTAGGGGTGGATAGAGACGTAGGTAGCCGGAGACACCCTGTGGAAGGTCCGGACTTAGCGTCTGTCACGTACCTGCTTATCCCGAGATCATCAAGATAATGCGTCTGACAGGTGACCAGCAGCGGTCGATAGACGCAGACGTATAGATGATAAATAGATACTATGACGACGTCATTACAGATTATCCATGTTAGATTAGAATGATATATGGTTGATTGTGACTTTTGGCGACTGGAGGTAGAGAGCGAATTTTGAAGAAGAAAAAAAATACTGATAAAAAATTCCACTCGATTCGAAAATTCTCAACATGTTACTTAAGCGTCAACAACTAGCATTGTATCCACAGCCTTAAAATGAAGGTCTTGGTTTCAGATCTCGGCGAACCTGTTCAGGACGCTGCCTCCCAGTGAGAACCCTGACTTTGACCCGGAGGAGGATGACCCCACGCTTGAGGCCTCGTGGCCACACCTACAGGTGTGTTCCTCACAAGTATTTTCTTTTTTGGACCATAGTTTTTAATGATGCTGTATCCGAGCAATTATACGGACTGACTTCTGAGCTCTAGGCTCGAATCTCAGGAGCAAGTCGGCTTCGGCCAAAAATATACTTGTGGGGTTGTGCCACACCCTTTCATAATAAAAACACATAAATTGTGCCTCTCAGTAGCCGAACCTGAGAGGATATTGTGGACATGGATATATTGGCTTCGGCGAGCTCTACTCAGCTTCGGCCTACTCCTCTCTGCCAAAAACTCTCACAACGCACTCTTCAGCGCATAATGTTCAGTGACACTCTCCGTTTCTGTCCGACTTAGCTGTTGAATCGAAATTCTGTCTAACAAAATAGTTAAGTCAAAATGATATCTGCAGCTTTGGTAAGTAGCGTTCTACTGTTGGACGCCGACTTTTTAGTCTGTCGACATTCAAGTATAGCCACTCCCATTGACTCCAGCAAAATGCACAGACTCAGCAGTGGAGTCTGGTTGAATATTTTACTATGCGGGACCCCTATTCTATGGCAGGAGTCGGAAATTAATTGCATACCTTGTAAATGGCGCGTTGAGGCGTCCTGTGCGACCTAGTTAGGGCTCTAGCGTCCTGTCTGTGCGCTAAAATGACCTGCTACTGCCTTGCGTTTCAGTTGGTGTACGAGTTCTTTCTGAGATTCCTGGAATCGTCCGATTTCCAGCCGACAATCGGGAAGAGAGTGATAGACCAAAAATTCGTGCTGCAACTGCTGGATTTGTTCGACAGCGAGGACCCGCGAGAGCGAGACTACCTCAAGACCGTGCTGCACCGTATCTACGGCAAGTTCCTCGGCCTACGCGCGTTCATCCGCAAACAGATCAATAACATATTTCTTAGGTAATCAGCAACTTCTTTTATATGCCAAGATGAACCAGGTAGGTTGGCGGCCCTCCGTAGTCTTGTGGTCAAACACAGGAGGTGTAATCGGAGGGTCCCGAGTTCGAATCCCAGTATCAGCAGAATTTTCGATGAGAGCATGTTATCTCGGTAACCAGCAGTCGATAACGTATTGAAATAGCAGTTTGTATGGAGATGGATGTATAAGAAGAATTAAAAAAGTGAAAAACCAGGTGTAGTGCTTGGGAAGCTAATCTGATTAAAAATTGCTCCCTCTGCCTCTACTCCAGTGTGGGATCTGTCACTGCTCTCTGGAGCAAGAAACATGTTGCTCGTTGGATTTTTTGGGGAAGATTTCAGTTCAAGTTTTGTCAACAACTAAAAAAAGTCTTTATGTCCCCGCTGCTTTACCAACTTTTCTCACGTTTGTTGTTACCCTTACATGTTACTGACTTACATTTGGTAATTGTTTCAGGTTCGTTTACGAAACAGAACATTTTAATGGCGTAGGAGAATTGTTGGAAATTTTAGGAAGGTGAGTTTATTTGGCTTCGTTATGAATGACTAATTATGATTTAAGGGTCCGAGCGTCAAAGAGACGGGAAAACTACCCGTCTGTTTCCCCTCTCACTGTCAGCTCACAAATTAATCATTTGCTGTATTCTTAGGTTATATTGCCTTTCACGCTTCAAAATAATTACCCACAGGGTATTTTTTGTTCAAAATAAGAAGCAGAAGGAGTCATAATGATGTAAAAAAGTTTAGCAATGATTATTCATATTTCTATTGTAGTAGTATCCCTGGAGATTATGACTGAATTTAGTCCTATCAAAGGGCTAAAGCTTGAGTGAAAAGTTCTTTTTGGACGAAAATTGCGCTTGATCGTATCATTGCAACATATCGAACTATAGTCCAAGTCAGGCTGGGAGCATACCGATTATTCATAATTTCTTGAAGATTTTCAGTTGACGCCGATCCGGATTTGGGTTCCATATCCTACCATACGCTAAAAATGCCAATCCGACCCTGAGCAGATCCCTGATCAAGAAGAAATTTTGATCAGTCCTAGATTTGGAAGAAATTATGAGTAATCGGTACTCTCCTAGCCTGACTTGGACTATAGCTTCTGACGTTTAATATTCGGTACTGAATGAGACTGGTAATTGCAGTACCGCCATTGCAGCTCTAAAAGCTAAACATAGTGTGCTAGTCGAACGCAAAACAAATGACTGACAGTAGGACACTATGTTTAGAGAATGGTGTTGAAATTACAGGTCTCTATTACTGTGTTTCGGAAAAATAAAAGAAAAAAGAAATATCCACAGTTTTCTCAGAAAAGTGTCATTGAAACACTTTGACAGCCACCATACATTCGATATTTTTCTACGTTCCGATTTCAAACTTTGCGAGAAAACTATATGGATATTTAAATATTCTGAAATATAATATGTCTTTTTAACGTCATTACTCATGAGGCTATGTTGTGATTTTACGATCGAGTGATTTTTGTCACCAAAAAAATTGTCCAAAATTAACCGATCGTGAAATTCACAACATAGCCTGATGAGTAATGAGACTAATGAGTAATGACGTTAAAAGACATATTATATTTCAGGATATTTAAATATCCAATAGTTTTCTCATAAAGTTTGAAGTCCAAACGTAAAAAAATAGAGAATTTATATTCAACCTAAGAGTGGGTATCTCCCCAATTAGGAAAATTTGTGGCTTTTCACCATCTTGCCGATAGCGCCTGTTGAACTTTTAACGGTAAGATAAAGCTTCGACTTTTTTTCGGGAAGATAAACCACTAGGCTGAATTTCACCACTTTCCGATTGTGTCTTTAACGGGAGGATTTAACGAACGGATTTACGTTATCGTATGTTTAGCTTATGACAAATGCGTTGCGCTTGCAGTTGTTTCTCTTCGAACGCACTTGTCGTAAGCTAAACATACGATAACGTAAATCCGTTCGTTAAATCCTCTCGTTAAAGACACTATCGGAAAGTGGTGAAATTCAGCCTAACTAAATCTGCACGATAAGGAATTCGTGAAAGCCACTGTACATTGGATCAAATACGGTAATATGTATTCTATTTTTGCTCAGTATAATAAATGGGTTCGCGCTGCCATTGAAGACGGAGCACAAGCAGTTCCTGGTGAAGGTGCTGATCCCCCTCCACAAGGTCAAGTGTTTGTCCCTCTACCACGCCCAGCTCACCTACTGCGTCGTCCAGTTCCTTGAGAAGGACGCCACACTCACCGAGCCCGTCGTGCGCGGCCTCCTCAAGATTTGGCCCAAGACGTGCAGTCAGAAAGAGGTACTTTTTCGTTAGTGGCTAGTCTTATACATGAACTGGTGTTTCCTTCTTTTTACGGTATTCAATAGACTGGTAATTGCAACAGCGCCATTTGCCGTGGCTGCTCTAAAAGCTAAACACAGTGTGCTATTCGAACGCGAAACAAATGACTGACAGTAGGACACTATGTTTAGCTTTCACGGGAGAAAAAATACTATCGAGAAATGGTTTGCAATTAGCGGTCTCTATCGAGTATCGATACTTCTAACTATGGCACACTGCATTTAGTACGGTTATTGCACCACCATATGTAGGAATTCGATATTCTCGTTCTCCAGTGAAAGCTAAATATAGTGTCGCAGTCTTTTGTTTCCTTGTTCACTATGTTTACTTTTTGGAGTTGGTTCTCTTTTTGTTTTTTCGTTGTTGAATTCTCTTATACATCCAGCTTCTTACCACTGTTTGTCCCTCTACTACGCCCAGGCCCAGTTCACCTCGAAAAGGACACCATTCTTAGAGAACCCGTCGTACGCGGTCCCTCAAAATTTGGCCTGCGACTTGCAGTCACAAAAGAGGTACTCAGAGGGAGCAAAAAAATAAATGGCACCACAGAGGGTGCCTTTGCACAATGGGGTGATTTAATCAGAATCACAAGTCGAATTTTCCCCCGACCATTAAAGAGTAATTAACCGTTAGAGTTAGGTAACTTTTTTTTTTGCGTGGATTCTATTATACATCCAGCTCCATTCTACCCAGGATGCCCACCGTAGAAGGTGGACACCACTGGTTTTTGTTTTTTAACCTTTTATCAAAGGCGTTTTTATTCAATTAACCGTGAAAGGTTATTGATACCCACTGTAAACATCCATGCTACCAACAGAAAATCTGCGGTACCGGGATTCGAACCCGGGACCCTCCGATTACGAGTCCTGTGTGTTGACCACAGGACCAAGGAGGGCCGCAGTTAGGTAACTTGTGGACGAAATGTATTAACTTGTTGACTTAATGTTTATAATGTTGCAGGTGATGTTCCTTGGTGAGATGGAGGAAATCCTAGACGTGATTGAACCCACGCAGTTTGCCAAAATACAAGAACCTCTTTTTAGACAAATATCCAGATGCGTCTCGAGTCCACACTTCCAGGTGGGTAACTAATCCATTCCAGCGTCATAGCTGTGCCAATCTCAAAATCAAATTACTCCTCGAAAGTTTCTCGCCAGCTTGCGATAAGATAAATCTGTTCGATAGGAGACACTATAGAATACTTTATAGAATTGGTGAAATTCTCCCTTACTAGTGGATTTTTAACGGCAAGATAAAAACAGATACATTTACTAAGGCTGAATTTCACCACCTCACTATAGTGCCTCCTAACGATCGAATAGCTATCGATTCGGTAAAGCAGCCGAAAAATTATCCTGTCGTTAAATTTGTCGTGTCACTAGAATTCGTCTGCTTTGTTTACGTCAAATTTATTTCAACAATTTCAAACTAAAAATGAAAAACACCCTATTTTTTGGGAGAAAGAAGTTAAATTGTTGATTAGACTACATTAGACTACACCAAATGAGTCGAAGGTATGAAAGTTATCGTTTTCGCTAACGCACGGATAATCCACTCGAAAGCTAACGATACGATAAGGGTGCATGGTGAAAGCCTTTAACTCTTTTAGCGATAGGATAGCGCTATCGTGTACACGATAGTCTTCACGTTAAAGTGGTGAAATTCAGCCTAACTGTAGGAACTAACTGAGAAACTGTTGAAAGCCACCCTTCTAAACGTAAACACTGTAAAGAAAGAGTCTCAAGGCATTGTTTTTTTTTCCTGTATTAGGTGGCGGAACGAGCGCTGTACTTCTGGAACAATGAGTACATCATGAGTCTGATTGAGGAGAATAACCATGTGATTATGCCCATCATGTTCCCCGCCCTGTACCGCATCAGCAAAGAGCACTGGAATCAGACCATCGTCGCACTCGTCTACAACGTCCTCAAGACCTTCATGGAAATGAACAGCAAGCTATTCGATGAGCTCACTGCAACCTACAAGGCCGAAAGACAAAAGTAAGTATAGTCTACGGTACGGAATACACTGGTAATTGCAATAGCGCCAGTTGCCGTGGCTGCTCTATAAGCTAAACGTAGTGTACTATTCGAACGCAAAACAAATGACTGACAGTAGGACACTATATTTAGCTTTCACGGAAGAAAAAATCCGACCAAAAACACTCCGTGTAAAAAAACAGCCAAGTTTATAACCCTCCAAAAATTAGCCTAACTCAACAGCCCTTAAAAGGGTTTGATATAAAAAATGTTGGCCAAGTTCTCCACATTCCCGCTATCACTCAGCCCCCAAAATTAGTGATATCACTTATTACAGGGCCAAGTCCTTGGCGCAAATCACGTAAGCGTCACAGCCGGTCATAGACACAGGCTTTAAGGTTGGATGGGGGCTGCGGTTCGGGGGTATTGGAAAGGAGGTATATGACAAAATATGTCGCCAACATCCTTGTGATTCGCACCAAGGACTTGGCCCTGTAATAAGTGATATCACTAATTTTGGGGGCTGAGTGATAGCGGGAATGTGGAGAACTTGGCCAACATTTTTTATATCAAACCCTTTTAAGGGCTGTTGAGTTAGGCTAATTTTTGGAGGGTTATAAACTTGGCTGTTTTTTTACACGGAGTGTTTTTGGTCGGATATCATATAATTTTTGTGAGGTGGTTCAATAGTTTCTACCAGTAGGTAAAACATCAATTGGCTGTCGAGCGGACTCAGATTTTCTTGCCATACCTGGAAAGTACCTAGCAGTATCTGAAAACCAGTTCCCTGTCAACCATACACAAATTACCAATCTCATACCTGAAATACCTGAAAAGTACCTACTCGTACCTAAAAATGAGTTCCCTGTCGAATCTCCACAAATTACCTTCCCATACCTGAAATGTACCTAATCGTACCTGAAAACAAGTTGACTGTCGAATGGAGTCAAAACTCCTTGCCATACCTGGAAAGTACCTACCAGTACCTGAAAACCAGTTCCCTGTCAAATCTACACAAATTATTATCCCGTACCTGAAATGTACCTACTCGTACCTGAAAGTAAGTTGTCTGACGAATCTACACAAATTACCTTCCCATCCCTGAAAGTATAGTACCTACTCGTACCTGATACCTGAAAGTAGTACTTGATCGTACCTGACAGGAACAAGGAGACATATACACATTTCAGAACATTGTAGGTAGGTAGGAAGGTAGGTAGGTATTTATTGTTAGGACAAGGAGCAGGAGGCAGTATTAATTTTGTTTTGTAAATATCTGCCATAAGTTAGTATGGGAACTTTGAATCGAACCTGAACCTATAATACTGAAGGTACTTCGGGTTTGCGATTTTTCTGGGTGTCCACGGGATGGTACCTTAAAGTGTGCTGAGTTTCAGCTCTATCGCACTGCTGGAACATGCTAATAATTTGTATAGGTGAGTCAGTGAGTGAGTGAGTCAGTGAGTCAGTGAGTCAGTGAGTGACCCTCAAAAACAGCTAAGTTTGGGATGTCACTGCTCAGGTACGGTTGGACGTAGAAGTTTGAAATTTAATTGTGGAGGTCCCGTGGGACCCTACTACAGGAGAAGGGTACCCACTGTTCGAGCCACGCCCCCTTGCCTCCTGTAGAGAGGCACGAAAACTGCACAACTCTGGTTCCTGTATAACATGCTGGCAGTGCTCGAGGCTTTGTCGCGCTTTCTTTTTCCTTAAAACTTGGCTGCATGCACTGCCGTGCATGTTGATACTATCGAACGAGAGAAATGGTGTTGCAATTACCAGTCTCTATCGAGTATCGATAGCCGTCTAAGGTATCTTGATAGATATGGTACGTGGACCACCGTTAGTGGCCATCTTGAAGTAACGCAAGTGAAAACTGGTGCCACGTGCTGCTATAAATAAACGGCATTCGGCGATACCATAGAGAAACACAGCAGTTACCATGGAAACCATAGAGTAGCTTTTGGTATTTATCGATCGATTATTGCGACAAGATGGTGGCGCACGTACCAGTATCTATCGAGATTCGATAGTATAGTGATTGGCATAACTTATCGCACTCTCGTATGAGAGGTAACAACTTAGGGTGTCCAAAATTATTTTTTGTTAGGAACAAGAAGTAGACTTAAGGGTCCGCTATACCTGACGGTGCATTTTTTGCCGCCCATAAGATTAACAATGCGAGCGGCGATTCATTTTCAAGGTTTACCCTTGGTTGGAAAGACACAAAATTTTGCCTGTACCTAGCCCTAACAATGTTCTAGGGAGTGTTCGAAGCAGATTTCCCAATTTCTCACTGGTTTCTTTTATTGCAACTGTTTTGCAAATGCTAGCATCGCATACCTCAAGAAAAGTGCTGTATCTCGAAAACCAGTAAAAAAAAAATGGGAAATCTGCTTCGAACACGACCTAGAACATTGTTAGGGCTAGGTACAGGCAAAATTTTGTGTCTTTCCAACCAAGGGTAAACCTTGAAAATGAATCGCCGCTCGCAATGTTAATCTTATGGGCGGCAAAAAATGCATCGTCAGGTATAGCGTCCTCTTAAGAAGAATGATCTAATAGAGTTTAGAATCGACATTTCACTTAACATGCTGAGCGTATCAGAGATGGATACTGTCCAGATAAACTTTTAGTGGGATCGGGATCGAACCGTTATGACTCAATATGAGTCGACCACTATGCCAGGCCAATTCCAAACGACTGTTTGATATTTTTAACTAACTCAAAAGTTGTGAACTTGTACCACATTTTGCAGCTCTATTGTGTTTACTGTTTCAGAGAGAAAAAGCGGGAAAAAGAGAGAGACGAACTATGGAAGAGGTTAGGGGAACTTGAAATTAGCAAACACAACAAAAAAGAAAGCCACAAAAAGAAAGGGGAATGACCGTCCTAGAGAAGACGAGGTCACGTGGTCAGCCAAGGGGTGCAAAAGGCAAACCAAGTCAAAACTACTCCTATAGCTCCATTAAGTATATTATGTTAGGTCCCTAACACCCCCACTATTTTTATTTTATTTAAAAGAAAAATCTATCTCACGTACTCTTTGGATGCAATAATAAAAAGAAAACTTGTGTTAATATTGGACCGCGACCTCAAGCAATCTAGTCGTTATTTTTTATATGCTCTGCGTTCTGGATGATTTGTGTGCAACGGTTGTGTTGTCAAGGGTTGTTGTGCTCAGCCAGCAACATTCCAACGCCCATATTACCTGTCGCGCTGGATACCCTAGTCAATTCAAGGGGAAATTTGTCGCTCTATGAACAAATGGCAGAGCCATTTCAAGGGGAAATTTGTCGCATGAAATTTCTAGGGTATCGAGCGCCATAAAATTACCCACAACCAATCCCGGGGGCTAGCGTCTTGTCACGAGGCAAAAACTACCGCCAAAATAGCTCCAGTTTCGGAGACAAATGAAAAGGCATTGTTTTGAATTGTATTCAACTCTTGGGCTGAAAGGAAAAAATGTATGAAAGCAAAAGATAGAAAAATTATGAATTGGTTTTTACGAGTAAATGTAAAAATCCCTATTGACATGTAATCGACTATTGCTGCTGTAGTAAAGAGATGTGACCGGAAGGCGATTTCTATTAGTCAGCATGGAGACAGAATGCATTTCAGATGTATACTCGTTGGAGTCTGTCATAGTTTTACGACTGTTTTACCCTTTCATGGTGGCTCTAGTTATTTCGGAACTTTTTCACGCAAGAGTGTATATTTGTAAGTTCAACATGGGTGTCACATGTTGCAGAATTCCAACTGGAACTCGTAAGCCGATGTGGCACACATGTTTAACTTACAAGTAGACATACGGGTGAAGATCCGAAATAAATTAATCTCCCCATTAGGCCCTTATTTATTCGGCCTGAAGCAAATAATCTATAAACTCTAATAAACTTATATCAGGACGCATGTTTTATTGTCCTCAAGTGGCAACTCATTTAGAAATAAATGGAGACTCAAGTCGTATAGATTTGCATTATTGCAGAACCCCAGTGATAAATTCCTATTTCCTATTACCGAGAGCATCAGCGGTAGTTTTTCCAGTGATTGATGGTCTCCCGTTTAAGAGGGCAGTATACCCGTTGACGTCATATTCATTTTTTATTTTCGGTCGGAAAAACCAGTGGGCGGTATCAATGATTTTTTCGAAAAAATCCCTTGCATGTTGTATGATTTTTTTTTTTTTTTTTTTTTTAAGGCATTGTACCTATTACTGACGATATAGTCATCTGTTTTTTGCAGAAAGGGTCGCACGTTTATTGTGAATAAGCCTTGAACTGAAATTTTCAGACCATGTGACGTCAGAGGGTAGACTATCCTCTTAAAGAGGTTTCTGTGTTTCATCGAAGGTTAGCCTGACCAAACTGAGTTTCTCATGATGTATTTGTTCCTTTTAAATTATTTTCGTAAAATTCGCATCGGTAGGTACTTGATGGTTTTTAACAGATCAGATGCTTTTGATGGGATATTTCGTAAGGAGCAACACTCAGTTTATTTTGGCTTAACCCTTCTTTAGAAGAAATAACCGGAACCTCTAAACTAAATGCAATGTTTTTTATTTAAATTATTTTCTCACGGAGCAAATTTACAGACAGCACTTCCCCATATGACAGTTGTTGTGTGTATAATAAATGTTGATAACACACGGCTAGGGAGCCTGGCCCGGCTCACTACAAGTCAGAGATCTATCCTCACACTACCCAAACTTTTCTTGCCGGAGCGGGTTAGGTTCCCAGTTTGCACCTGCTAGTTTCGTTAACCCAGGTTAGAAAGATAACTGTTTAAACAAATAGGCGGCCCAATTGTTTTGGTGGTCATTCATCGGTGTTCCACTCCAGCCGCTCCACGTCAAAAACTGGTATACTCCACGCGCATCTTGGTTGACAGGAACTTCACAAAAAACACAGGGTTCTCAAAATTATTTTTTGTTCAGAACCAGAAGTAGACTTGAGAAGTATAGGGTCATAGGGCCACAATGATCCATAATAGTTTAACAAAAACATATCTGTTGCCTATCCACCACGAGTCTGAATTTACTATCATCCAAGATGCGCGTGGAGTATAGTGATGAAGGGATGACTTGTGAATATGTTCGCCTCTACCGTGGAACCACGATAACCCTAATCTAAGAAGACAGATACTTTGTTTGAGACAGAAACAATTTTCGGGTTTTCTTAAAAATAAACAGGCTAAGAAGTAGACGGTTGTTAGGATCGCCTTACGAAAAAAATAAAGTAGAACTTTCTAAGATGACCCAAAAATTGTTTCTGACTCCTACTAAGTGGTCTGCCTTCTTAGACGCTGGAGAGTGATTAGAACAATACTAGGTTATTGTTGTGCCACCACAGTTGACGTGGGCGACTCTTGATTGCCACAGACATACATTCTTTCTTCTGAAGACCGAACATATACTTATTCGCTATTTGTTTAAGTTTTTTCTGCACACTTTATGAGGAAACGGATATTTAAATGTTCTGAAATATAATATAGCGTGTTAATTTCGGTCGTTAAAAAGACATTATATTTCAGAACATAGAAATAACCAATAGTTTCCTCATAGTGTGCAGAAAAAACGTAAACAAATAGCGAATGTACGTTCGGCCTTAAACCCGATTTGTTTTTGAGTGTTAGCATGGACATATCATCTGTATGATTTGGTAGTTTTTGTGTACCAGAGTGAGCCATGCCGTAAGCAATATATTATTTACATGGATCATCGCATCAGCACTAGAGACGTCTGGTGGTTTTATTTTTTTTTACGAAAGTGTGATTTTTTTTCTCTGTAAATTACTGGCATGGCCCGTTGTAGAAAATCCCATGTCTGTATTTTGAATGAGTTACATAACTTTCTCTGTAAATTCTAAAGTATGGGAGGAAGTAAACAAACATGATTGGTATAAAGGGAAACCATGTAGTGATTGGCCCAACGATCTATAATATATATTAAGCGGTTAGCACTTTGAAAGTAGTCGGAAAAATTGTTAGCACGGCTAATGCTAAACATAGTGTGCTGTTCACAGTGAATAAACCTAGCACACTATATTTAGCTTGTGTATCGAGAAAACGTACCTCAACCTGGCCGATCACTATGTGGTTTCCAGCAGTATACGTGTAAAAGCCGTGCGCTACCCGTTCAGTGAATGAAGCTCCGTTGTTCAGCGGTTGTCGCATTTATAAAAAAAACTCGGACCCGTGCAGATTTGAAGCTTTAGAGGGAGTTTGAGATCCACACGTCCCTGATTTTTTTCATACCCTTACGTTGACGTTGTTGGAAAAGTCACCAAGCAGGGCAATTGAAAATTTATGGCAGTTGTTTATTTTAAAGACGGAATATACATTTGCTGTTGGTTTACGTTTTTTTCGACCATTTTTTGAGGACACTGTTGGATATTAAAAAGTTCTGAAAAATGTGTCTTTTTAAAGTCCGGAGTGAACTGGCTATGTTGTGATTTTACGATCGAGTCATTTTTGTCAATCATATCGACGTTAAAAAAACATAAATATTATGTTTCAGAGCATATCCAATAGTTTCCTCACAAAGTATCCAGAAAAAAGTAAACAAATAGCGAATGTATGTTTGGCCTTAAGCCTTGTGCAACTTTGTAATCTATGGCTTTGTCTGTCAAGAGAATCAACGTTTCAATTGCAGTAAAGTAAGTGAAAAAGGCACGGAGCTAGCGCTGGCGTCAGACCTCAGGGTGTTTGTTCCCCGTAACCGTGACCGAACTGATGGAGGGCCATATTAAGTCTTAGGTAAAATATCTCTGTTTCCTCCTGCAGTGGCCGTTTGTTGAAATCTTGCCTGTTTGATACGTTTATACTTGATTCCAATAGGATCGCTTATTGTCTTGTTGACTAACCATTGTAATAACCGTGCTATGGGCCACACAACCAAAGCAGTATGTAACTTTGTAGTTCTTCCATGACTATTCACAAGTGTCCCGGGCCATATTATGTAGCTCGTGTTATTAAGTTGAAGTGGGAGTAGGTGGTGTTAATTTATATTCACCTAAACCAAAACAAATCACTTTTTCTCATATTATCAAAAAAAACTAACCTTACTGATTTTCTTTTAATAACATAAAGTAAGCAAAAATTCACTAAAATGACTTTTGGTTCCTTTTTGAACTACCAGACAACAACGTGTCTGTTGATGTTTGATAATTCAGACACTGTGACGTAACCAAAAGTCATTTTAACGAATTTTTGCTTACTTTACGTTCTTACAAGAACTGACTAAAGTTCTTTCTTTTATTTAAGTAAGGAGGTTAGTTTCACAAGTGCTTTGTTTTATTTTAGATGAACATAAGCATCACCTCTCTCTGTGTCTTCTTAACCGTTGTTTATTTACACTTTGAGCTTTATGAGCATTTTTAAATACGTCTTAGGCTGGCTTAACCTGAAGGGAATCTATTAAGTGGCCCGTAAGTTAAAATGGGCTTTTTTTCAGATCCCCGTATAAAGGGTGCCCTCAATTCCTATTGGGTAAAGCTAGCCTAAGTAAGGAGCGCTCCTCACACTGAGGTGTCACATCGCCCTCACGTAGTTCTCTGTCTGGACGGAGAATATTTACTGAGATATTTCTCATAAAGTGAAATTAAGAGGAGCGTTGAATGGCCCCTCAGTCACTTAAAACGGAATATACATTTGCTGTTTGTTTATGTTTTTCTGGCCATTTTTGAGGACACTGTTGGATATTTAAATGTTCTGAAATAATGTTGTGATTTTACAATCGAGTAATTTTTATTGACAAAAATTGAAAAAATGTATTATATTTCAGGAAATTGAAATATCCAACAGTGTTCGAAAAAAACGAAAACAAATATCAAATGTATATTCCGTCGCAAAGGGGCGCTTTTGTGATAAATAAAAGCTGCAGAGGGCTTCGGTAGTTGCATCTACCACCTAAGCAGCAATCAGTTCACTCTCAGACATCTAATGAGTAGGGGATTGGGTCGCCTATGCTGAGGGTCAGGGTGATATTTCATTTATCTTCGAGAAGCGACTTTTTAAGGCTGTTGATACAGTGCTGAGGAATCTGTTGAAGATTTTTATGTTCTGAAGTATAGTCAGAAAAAAATAACAAACTTCAAATGGGCACGAAAGTCACAGCTACTCGAAGATTTGTGAATTGCTACCGAAGCTAGATATTCAAGTATTCAGTGTGAGTTTAGCCGAGAGGCTTCAGTGGAGACCTGAATAGGCACTCTAGCGTAAGCTGCGTTATATTATATCGAGGTGGCCCGGGACTCAGTAATGTACAGTCGAGATTCGAGAGTAGTTTTGGATTTGCTGAATGATTTTGATGGTGCACTCTATGCCCTTATATGGCACAGGGCACTATTGACTATTCTAATGTCCATCTAAACCCCCCATTCTGTTCTGTTTTATAAATATATTATTATTGACGTCCACTTTTCTCATTTGCTCGCATTTCTCGGCCTCTCAGGCAGTTCAGAGTTCTGAATGATACTGGAATGTCCACAGAGTGGCTATTCGGACGCAAAAAAACATGGCACACTATGTTTAGCTTTCTCTGGAGACAGAATCCCTTTGAAAGATACAAATACAGTATGCTATGGGTAAATATGCTGGTGCAAATACCGGTAGCAATCGTGATATCATAGTTAGGCTGGCTTTCACCACTTATAAAGTGTACACTAGTGTGGGGGATACGTTCGAAGGACCACTCACTGATCACGTGAGAAAGAAGGTAACTTACCATTGACGTTTAGGAGGCGTAAACTCGCAAACAGAGCCTCGGAAAGGAGTCAGGCCAAAGGATTAAAAATAGGTAAATTAACGATAATAATGAGGGATAGACATAAAACATACAGTTGGGAATGAGGCGATGTATATCCGATCCAGAAATGAGAAGAGAAGTATGAGTTGATGAGGTTGAGCACGGTGGAACACCGCAAAGAAGGCACCGAGATGCGCGGGAGACAAAGAGATGTGAGTGCAACTGGTAACTTAGCGTCACTGACTATTGAAGTTATTGTTTAACTGACTTAGAAATTTTATATATATAAAAGAGACATTGCGCTCCATCTAGCGAGCACCATAGAGGGTTGCAGACATTCTCGGCCGACCTTGCTTGAACCTGTACAAGCAAGCACAAACATAAAGAATATACCCAATAAAATACAATGAAACCCGAGAATACATGAATATGAACCTTAAGCTAAGAGAAGACATGCATAAAGCGTTAGTCTACATGATAAACAAGAAGTTTGTTGACCGGACGAATCAAAGATCCGGAAGCAGTGCGAACGCGAACGACACGAACAACACCGTCAGAGTGAGGAAGGACTTCTTTCACGACACCGAGAGGGTAGGACTGAGGGGGAGTGTTCTCGGACTTGATGAGAACAATGGCACCCTCTTCGAGATTGGGAGTGGACTTGTTCCACTTGCAGCGAGAGATCAACGTATTTAGATAATGCTGACGCCATGCCTTCCAAAACAGCTGAAGGGTGACGCGCATAACTTGCCATCGACCTAGATGACTGAGTTTGCTCTGAGTCAGGTCCTCCTCAGGGACGGAGAACATAGGGCTTCCGATGAGGAAGTGACCAGGGCACAAGAAAACGCCTGGTTCTACAGACGACAAAGGAATAAGAGGACGAGAGTTCATCACGCCCTCAATACGGGTAACCAAAGTGACGAATTCAGGGAGAGTGAGACGACGATCGGCGACGGAACGCACGAAAAGTTTCTTCATAACAGAACCCAAAGACTCGGAAACACCATTTTTCCAAGGAGAGGCAGGACTTACGAAAGAAAACTTGACCTGATTTTGTGCAAGCAGCTTTTCAACATCCGAACCATGCTGAGAGAGGAACGACTTTACTTCATCAAGCATCTTGCTTCCTGAAGCATAGTTTGTACCGTTATCAGAAACGATACTGATACATTTACCTCGACGCGCAGTGAAAGCATCGAGAGCAGCCAGAAAACTTTCGGCACTGAGACTTGTGACTACTTCCAGATGAGTAGCACGGGTTGAGAGACAAGAAAATACACAAACATAAACCTTATCAATTTTAGCACGACTGTGAATACCAGCGTGGACATAGAAAGGTCCAGCAAAATCAGAGGACACGTGGAGAAAAGGACGAACTTGCTCAAACCTAGAGGCTGGCAGATCAGCCATCATGGGCTCAGAGGGATGAGCACGAAGTCGAAAACAGGGGAGACATTGATAGATTGACTTCTTGATAAGACGATTACCACCAAGAATCCAAAATTTCTGGGCCACATAGGCTTTGGTGACTGCATTACCACCATGAAGCGTGTTGAGATGAGCATCGCGGACTATCAGCTGAGATAGGACCGACTGATGAGGAAGAAGGCAGGGATGCCTAGCAGAGAAACTTAGAGGAGCCTTATCAAGGCGCCCTCCAACCCTGATGAGCCCACTGCTGGACTCGACGAAAGGAGACAGAGGTAAGAGCTCACGACTGAGAGGTTTGCCCTTGAGAATGTCAGAGAAGTACTTTCCTTGTACCCCAAGAAGTAGAACATCCAACGAGTGACGGAGCTCCGAAATACTGAGATAACCAGTACTGAGTTCCTTTTGTGACTTTTTGCGATTGCAATTAGCGATGAAACGCAAGCAGTACGATGTGACACGAACGAGTCTTCGTAAGTCACTAAAACGAGAAATGAGAGCGTCCTCAATGTCAAACTCTGCGAGAGGAGCGAGGAGAGATGTGGGTTTTTCCACAACGACGTCGGGCAGCTCGACCGACAGTGGAGAGCGATCAGGCCAGACAGGGTAGACTTCCTGCAAGAATTCAGGACCTGACCACCAAAGATCACAAGAGACGAGTTGAGGAGCAGAAGCACCACGAGATGCGATATCAGCACAGTTTAGCTCAGAAGGAATGTATCTCCAATTTTCGAGAGATGTTTTTTCCAAAATAGCAACCACTCTGTTGCTGACATACGTTTTGAGGCGATGCGGGGCAGTCCGCAGCCATGCTAGAACGATACTAGAATCCGACAGGAAATAAGTAGCTGAAATACTGAGCTCTTCGAGAGATTTACGAACACCATCATAAAGAGAAGCTAGCATCTTTGCAGCTTGAAGCTCAGTACGAGGAATAGTAAGAGGTTTCGATGGAGAAGGCTTTGACTTTGCCTTGAGAAGATACATACGAGCATGCGTAGAGAACACACAACGAAGATACAAAGCGGCACCATAACCATCTTTGCTACCGTCACAGAAACCAACAACTTGAATGGACACAGCCGAGTCAGTTGGAATACAACGAGGAATGCGCAAATCATCAAGATTTAGAACAGCACAGAAACTTGTCCACTCTTGGGCAAGTGAGTCATCGAAAGGTTCATCCCAATCGAGAGAAGACAACCAGAGTTTGCGAAGAAACAACTTGATTTTCAAGACAAGGGGACACAAAAACCCCAAAACATCGAATATGCGAGCTAAAAAACTCAACACATTCCTTTTGGATAGCGGACCAGAGAAGGCATTGACATTGTAAAAGAAACAATCATTATCAGGAGACCAACTCAAGCCAAGAACTTTGATGAATTCTTCATCATTACTGAAACTGATTTGCCGAAAATCAGGAGGTAAATCTTCCAAAACTTCTTGTTTGGACGATGCGAATTTTCTGAGTTCGAAACCACCCTTTTCCAGGAGGTTGACCATTTGAGATTTGATTTCAATGGCTTCTTCGACGGAAGGAGCACTGAGACAGACATCGTCAACATAGGTACATGTCTTGAGAGATTTTGCGGCTAAAGGGAAATTTTCCTTTTCCACATCGACTAGGTCGAAAATGACCCTTTGGGCTAAATAACCCGATGGAGCGAGTCCGAATGTGACACGAGACATTTCGTACTCAATGAGTTCAGAGTCAGGATCATCACGCCAGAGAATATGCTGGTAGATGCGATCCTCAGGATGCAGAAGGATGGCGTTGTACATGCCTTTAACATCACAAATCAAACCTATTTCATGCAGGCGAAAACGAATGAGAACGTCAGAGATATCAGACTGTGATTTAGGTCCAATATGAAGTTTCTTGTTTAAAGAGGAACCCTTGACATCAAGAGAACTAGCATTGAAAACACCACGAACTTTCATAGTTCCATTAGATTCCTTGAAGACAGGATGATGAGGCAAAATGTACTGCGCCCTATTTTGAGCAGGATACATTTTTTCTTCAGAAATGTAATCATCGAAGAACTTGACATACTGAGCATGAACCTCAGGTTTACGATACAAACGGGATTCCGTTTTCAGAAAGTTTGCGACAGGGCAAAGCTTATTAGGTCCCAAATCAACAGGGCTTTCCCGAAAGGGGAGACGAACAACATAACGACCATCAGAAAGACGAGTGGTCGTTTCCTTGAAAAAGTGTTCACAATACAGATCGTCAGGATCAGGAACAACGACGTGATTCTCACTTTCAACTTCAAAGAATTTATTAACAAGCTGAGTGAGCGAATCATCAACAGAGAGCAACGAGGTGGGATTCGAGGCCGCACCCCCAAGGGAGCCACTAACCAGGTACCCAAGATGAGAGTACTGAGCAACCAGACCACCAATACGAATTAAGGGGAGGCTGTCAGACAGAATCTCTGAGATCACAGAGGCACCAAGCAAAATATGAATTTCACCAGGCTGAGCGAACGAGGGGTCTGCCAAGCGCAGGCCTTCAGAAGCCAAGCTGACACTACTAGGTAGTGGCGAGGCAGGGAGACTACCGCAAATTCGAGGAATTACTACGGCACTGAGAGATCGAATGAAGTTAGGGTCAAGCCTAGAAGACACTTCCAAACACACTTTACCCTTAGAAGAGAGAGTACCACCAAGACCTTGAACGATGGTCTTATCATGGTGACGTTTGAGACCCAGACATTGAGCAGCATTTTCAGAAACAAAGTTGACATGAGATCCACTATCGATCACACATCGAAGCGAGCAGACGGCACCAGAAGCGTCCTTGACATTGACTACAGCAGTAGCCAATAGAGAATGGTTGGGAGATCCAGCCATACAAGATAAAGCCTTGACCTCATTCACAGGTAAAGGAGAAAAACCACCAGAAGAAGAAGGGGGAGAACCTTCAGAAAACTTCTGGCCCTGCGAACTAGACGGAGACGATGCATACGAAGCACTCTCGGGCTTATCACGATGAAGGAGAACATTGTGTGCAGTAGTATTGCACTTACGACAGACATGTTTCGAAAAACAATCCTTACGACTATGCTTTGCAAAGTCCAGAAAGCACAAGTGATTTTGCTTCACAAAATCCCATCTTTTATCAATTGACAACTTGATAAAGTCAGGGCATTTACACAATACATGAGACGAGGATGAACACAAGAGACATGACACCTTGTCCTCAGACAGAAGAGAGATAGGCCTACTTGACTTCTGAAAATGGTTACCAGAAGCCTTGCAGACCGAGGTAGACACAGAAACCTTAACAGCAGGCGAACGATTGGAATCACATGACTCCGCGAACTTAGTAAGCTGACTAGCCGTAATACGCTCTTGAAGGAATTTTACAAGATCAGAATACCTAACTATATCCTTAGTATTATCCCTAGACAAATCAAACGATTTCCTCAAACTTGAGTCGAGTTTGCTGTACAACAACTGAAAGAGTAGGAAGTCCAAGAAATCCTTATCATTTTCTTTAAAAATGCGACGAGATTTGGAAATCCCTTCCGTGAAACCTTTCAACAATTCTTGTAGATTCCCGGAATTCCATTTAGCAGGAAGAGATGAGGTACCCAGAAACTGAGTAACAGATTCGCTAGCAGTAGCGCGAGTGTTAGTGAAATGTGCTATCAAAGCACTAAGAGCCAAAGCATAGTTATCGCTATTGATTGGCCGAAAATTAGCAACTAAATGTGCAAGAGAAGGATCAAGACTCCTAAGTAGGTACTGATATTTTACTGAACTTGAGAGGCTTGGGTTCGAGTCAATTAACGAATCGAACAGATCGAAGAACAACACATGGTTCTTATCAGTGAGAACAGGTAATTCCAGAGGCGGAACACTTACCTGAGGGACATAATGAGTAGGCGTGTTTACATTCACACTATTTGAATTTTCAAATTCGAGTTTTAAAATATCATTGATCAGAGCATCGAACTGAGATGCGATAGGTTCGAGGTCAACTTGACAAGCCTTCTTAGGTAAAGAAACATTACATTTGATGATTTGAATCTCCAGTTCCTCATATCTATCCTGGAGCTTTTTAGCTGATACAATAGCAGCTTTGACTTCAGAAGCCTCGATTTCAGGTCTGAATACACGATCATGCAGTTTAGTAGTTTTCTGCAAGAGATTTTGTCTTTGTTCTACAAGACAACGGCTTTCCGATGACATGATTAGTGATTAGTTACTTAAAATAACATGCTTAAGAAAATAATGATTAAAGATAAGGAGCATTAATTAATTACTTTTAATTAATTAATGAACGAGCTTAGTAATTACCCCAAGTAAAACTAAGTAGGTATGAATAAAATACATGCACTTGCACTAGGCATGCACTGACAATAGACAGAAATGATGATGGTAGGTATTGGCACCTCGCCAATAACAGAGATAAGCGTGAGACAGCCACGATCCTGATGGCTTGCCATACAATAACGCGCTTGCCATACAACACAAGATGGGCCGAGATTCCATACAAAAAATTACAAAAATTACTGATTCAATCGCGGTTCGAAGTGACCAAATGTTGGGGGATACGTTCGAAGGACCACTCACTGATCACGTGAGAAAGAAGGTAACTTACCATTGACGTTTAGGAGGCGTAAACTCGCAAACAGAGCCTCGGAAAGGAGTCAGGCCAAAGGATTAAAAATAGGTAAATTAACGATAATAATGAGGGATAGACATAAAACATACAGTTGGGAATGAGGCGATGTATATCCGATCCAGAAATGAGAAGAGAAGTATGAGTTGATGAGGTTGAGCACGGTGGAACACCGCAAAGAAGGCACCGAGATGCGCGGGAGACAAAGAGATGTGAGTGCAACTGGTAACTTAGCGTCACTGACTATTGAAGTTATTGTTTAACTGACTTAGCAATTTTATATATATAAAAGAGACATTGCGCTCCATCTAGCGAGCACCATAGAGGGTTGCAGACAACTAGCGTCATCGGATGTATGTTATTTGTTTCGCTTTTGACAAGTGATATTGGAAGGAAACAAGTGCACTATTGCAAGGCACTTGTCATAAGCTAAACACACAATATAAATCCTATCGTTATCGTTATGGTGAAACCCAGCCTCAGAGTTAATACACACATGACAGCAGAATGATTTTTCTCCCCATTTTTTGAAGAAACTACGTAAACGCTCTGAAATGTAATGCATTTTTAACGTCAGAATTTAGTTGGCTATTTTACGAGTAATTTTCGACAGATTTTTTATTGGCCAAAATCCAAATACACCCAATGACGTTAAAAAGATATAATGTATTTCAGAACATAAAAATCTCCTCAAAAATGGGAAGAAAAACAAACAAACAGGATTATTCCTATAATCCGTCAAAAACAATGTATTTAAAAAACGTCCATAAATCATAATGATCGTTGAAAATATTGACATAATGTACGAAGTCTTGTAGTTAAACCGTACAATAGTATTCCAAAATGAATTCAGGCTTTTTCATTGATAGGGAGGTTTATATATTACCAAACATTCACGTATAGAAGCCATTCAGGCGTTTGCGTTACTTTCGACAGCGCCGATAGCTTCGACAGACCCTTTTCCGAAAATATGTACATACAAAATTAACTAGGAGGCTCCTACCGGTAAACCCGACATAAGTGTTGAGCTCTGAGACCTCTCCAGGTTGTCGCCACAATGGAGTTCTAGGCCCTAAAGCTCCCACACACTTTTAGGATTAGTCTAGTTTTGAGGTCAGTATTGACAGTGCTTTACGAAGAGTGGCGTATGATTTCGGTTATTTCGGTGAGTCTCGTTGAGACCGTGCCGAGTGAGAAAAAGCCTCATATGCGTCTTGAAGTGGCGGCTACCCAAAAACAACTGCCACCCGGGACGCATAGCATGGCTACATTCTTTTGTTTTAGTTCAAGAAGATAAAACTACCTCGTCTATTCTGTTTTCGGGGAATGGTAAGACAAGGACATTTGGAATTTCTCACTGCCACACGCCCCCCGTCATGGGAAGAGGGTAAGTACAATCCGTAGTGATAGGTAGGCGGTTCTGCGCGGCAGGACCGAAGTCAGAAGCCTCCCAGACGTTTCAGTTTCGACTCTACAGCCTTGAGCCGGGCTATCAGGTCCTGGGTGCCGGTCTTAGCGTAGAGGAGAACCAGACATCGGGATAGCACGTCCAGCGATTTCGTCACCATACTTTTTCTGAAAACCACAACAGAGTTACTTCCTTCTTCACTATGGTCCACTTCAGCCTTGGATAAAAGTAGCGTCAGGCATATCCAGCAGGTGTATTTCCTTTCTCGAACGCCAGCAAACCCACCCAACTAACACCTTCAAAATTTATTGTAAGAAGAACTGTTCTCCGTATATTGCATCATGGCGTGCCTTATCTTCTTACAATAAATTTTGAAGGTGTTAGTTGGGTGGGTTTGCTGGCGTTCGAGAAAGGGAATACACCTGCGAGGGTGGAGAGACTACAGCAGGTGTATTCCCTTTCTCGAACGCCAGAAAACCCACTCAAGTAACACCTTCAAAATTTATTCTAAGAACTGTTCTCCATATATTGCATCATGGCGTGCCTTATCTTCTTACAATAAATTTTGAAGGTGATACTTGAGTGGGTTTTCTGGCGTTCGAGAAAGGGAATACACCTGCAGAAATGTCCTTCCTAAGTCTACTTCTTGTCTGAACAAAAAGTAATTTTGGAGAGAGTGACCAGTGGGTTATTCTCAGTCAAGAGTGCGGTGGATTACGGTTTGATTAGCAAGTACCTGATAAACTAGAGATGAATTGATAAATACTGGAAGTATTACAGTGGCAATGGTAATCGCTCAGGTTCTGATCTTTTGCCAAGAGCTCTGTGGCACTGATTTTGTGGGATGCATCGCTGAAGATCGAAGTTCTTAGTTTTACCTTGTAAGTGCAGGCACAATGGACGGGTTCTCAGCGAAGTGGGCCGTGAGATCTGCGATGGCCTCGATGATGTGCAGCTCGTTACCATCCAGCGCCCATGTCCGATCATTCGAAGACGCAAGCCTGCACAAACACCGTTCGTTGGTTTATTACTCCTGTAATGATTGTGGTCTTCCACCCTATCTCTGACCACCAGGATAGGACCGAGCTATACGGGGAGACTCACCAACCGACGAACGCAGGGATGTAGGGGAAGTACCTCTACGAGGGAGGAGGCGAGGTGTCCTTATTAGAAGTCCGTATATTCCATATGATGATACAGTCTTTTACAACACGCCCGCCTTAAAGTTACTTATTCTAGGGGCCAACCGCACCACCCTTACAAAGGAGAATAATAATTATGACATTTGAGTTGAGCTGTGGACCGGCCGATGTCTAGGCTTCAACTACCATGCTTCCCCGCGCTCCACACCTACCTAGGTTAACGGCCTGGCCTTGGGTACTGCTGACCGCCAGATGGCGTGCAGCAGCGTATCCATATAGGTACCCGTAAGGTACCTATAGCCCTCTTTACACTCCTGAACAAATAGCAAATGTATATTCCGACTTAATACCAAACAGACATTAGCTACCTATTTGTTTACGTTTTCTTCTGCACACTTTATGAGGAAACTACGTTGTGATTTTACGATCGGTTAATTCTGGACAAACTTTTTGTTGACAAAAGTCACTAGCCAGTTAATTTGTGATCTTAAAAAGACATTATATTTCAGAACATTTAAATGACCAATAGCTTCCTCACAAAATGTGCAGAAAAAAAGTAAACAAACACGATTGTGTGGTCGCCCCTAAGTAACATTAAGTTCCACATGTAGTTACGTACGATTCGTAGACATTAAGAAGGTTTGCGTAGGGAACGCCTGCGCTGAGGAGGCACAGGAAGGCAGGGGCAGAACAGCGACCCTTACACCTGACCACTTCTAGGGCACGGACTAGGAACGGAAGCGGGAAGCACCGAGCGCTGCTTCCGTACTCCGCCGCAAGGGCTGCCACTTTTGCCGACAACCCCGCCATTTTCTCGCTCCATGTCACGTGACGACGAACCTCTGGAAACAAAAGAAATTGTAAATGATAAGACTGATGGATAGGTTTCGTTTAATACCCCACAGAGCCAGAATCCGATCAGCCACGTTAGATACATAATACAATACAAAAGTATGAAGTACCCCGTCAACCTAGTCTCGTCGAGAACAAAGGAAGATATCGGCTACTACCCCGTGCTCTGTAAGTGGACTACAGAGTGTAGTACAAGAGAACCTACTAGTCACTCTCAGTATGACGGATCCTTCATTCACTTCACACTTCCAGAACAATTTCAAAAAAATTATTTGTCAAAAATAAACACCTACCCACCTAAACATTTTTTATCGCTCTTATTTCCCGATTTTTTCAAAAATTTGAAGAAAATTTTCAAGTCATGTCCCAACAACCCGAAGAGAACGCCCAGCTTGAAACCCCAGAATTAGAAAATAATATGAGTACGGAAGATTTAAATAAAAGAGTGAAATACCTTGAAGAGAAGGTAAAAGAACTGGCAAATAACCGGTCTTGTGAGTGCGATCCGAAAGAAACTGACGGTGAAACAACAGAGGGAAAAGAAACTAAACCAGAAGTAGAAGAAAAAATAGAAGTAAAAGAAGAAAATGTAGAGGAGCCCGAAGACATAAAACCAGAGCCAGCAGAAGACATCTTAGAGGAAGAAGAAACTATTTCTGATCAAAGTAAGGAGGATGTTGAACAGGAGGAAGAAGAGGAAATCCTTTGTACTTGCGAAGACTGCCAATGTGCTGAAGGATCTTCCGAAGACGAAAAAGAGACCGAACCGAAGAAGCCAACAGAAAAAGAATACTACTATCAGCTGCAGGGAGAAGATGCAAGCGAAGTAGATGAGGAGGTGGGAGGGAAGACGGCAAGCGGAGGAAAGATTTACGAACAAGAGATGGACGGAGAAGACGAAGATGAGTTGATAGGACGAGAACCTCGCCTAACCCCTCAGAAAGGGATCTGGGCTTTAGAACAAATCAGTATCCTATTGGGCCACCATAGTGTGGACGATATCCTGAAAATAATCAAAGAAAATAAAGATATGAAAGACAGGATAGAGCAGTTGGAAGGCTCCAGTCAGGACACAATCGACCCAGCCAGCATTACTCGTCACATCGAAGAACTAGAAAATGAAGTGGCTGCGCTTTCGCTTAAGGCCGCTGAAGTTCAGAAGCTAAAAAAGAACTTAGCGAACAAAGCAGATATCAACGAGCTTACAACCAAGGTAGACTGCGAAGAGTTTACCAGTGCTGTCCAAAATATTTCTATAGACATCCAGGAAATTATCGAAAACTTGGCTGATCAGGTGCAGAAATGGGAGAGGCGGGAAGCGGAGATGAAGCAAAGCCTGGAGCAGATGCTCGACAGTCAGATGATGAATATAAAGGAGTACCTGCAGGTAAGTAGGCGAAGGAAAAAACCATGGTTTTGTTTGTTTGTAGACCATGGTTGATTTTTCAGTGTCTTGTTTATAACGGGCTCTACATGCTCAACATTGTCCTCAAAAAACGGTCGGAAAAAACGTAAACAAATAAGCAAAAACCCCGAAATTTTTTTCAGGTGAAGCTGTACCGCTACAATATGAAACTCAACCAACTGGCGAAGATATTAGCCGAGCAGTCCTCACTCGGGGCTATCGGCCGACCACAGCTCCTCAGAGGGCAGAGCTGCGTAGCCTGTGGGGCCGGTATAGTGATGCGGTGTGAGGGGGGAGTGCGTGCGCCTATTCGAACCCTGCCCCCCCGAAGTATGCGCCTCTACCCCAAGCAAGGCAAAGCACCCCTGAGTCGCGGGGGAGCAGGAGAACCTTCCCAAAATTATGTCAATCAACAGCCTTCGAAAGAGTCTGCGGAGTTTTTCGAAAGTTTGACTCCACGGTTCGGCGGGGAGGGAGTTCGGCACTGCGGGGGTTCTCACACCATCACCGAAGCTCCTCAGCGGATAATACGCCGGGGCAACTTCCATCAGGACTTTCAAGCTAAGAAGGAAGGTCCTTCTCCAGGTGTTGCTTTTGCAAAATCAACAGAAAATTCCCCCAAAAGTCTTTAGGAAAGCGAAATTAAACCGTTACCTTCCTCCAAACTAAAACAATCGTTTTTTTTCAAGTAAATAAATTAATTTTACAGAACAACTGAAGCTACTCTCAGTTAATCAAAATGAAAGTCGTAACGACCAAGCGGTCACGGGGTCCGACTTGCGACCTGAAATGTCTGGGTAAAAAAAAAATATTCTGCTGGATGTAGGCAACAGCCCACTCCTTATCTGTCTTCGGCCCGCTTCTGTTAAGCTTCGGCCAAACTCCTGTGGTGTTATGATGACCAACCGGGCGCTCACCCCAATTTAGAAAAACATACCTAGGAAGGACGTTCTTTCGTTATACCTGCGGCGACGATATTCTGCCAGATGTCCTCGACGAGCTGTGGATCATTATGATTGGAGAAGTGAACGATAGCGAGCATGCACTCCCACAGCTGCAGCGGCTCCGCGAACTGCTTATACAGCTCAGAGCAGGACTGCAACTCAGCGTTGAGGCGCGTTACTGCTGACTCCGTGTCCTGGCTACGGCCCTGCAGCCCCCGCACTGCGTCCAGCACCTTAAACAACAAACAGCGTTAAACAATGGCAATGATCACACCTTCACTTTCTAGCAATTGATGCCTCAGATACATATGGGCGATCCTCAGCCAGTCTAAGTCCCCCATTATGTAGCCAGCTCAGCTGGCTGACGCTGCTACCATGTTGCCTCTATATGGCCCACTTCGATCGAATATAGGGATGGTTGGAGAGTAGAGGCGTAGAAGAGTAGTAGGAAAGGGTGCTTTCGTGGGTAAGCGATGAGTGACGGTGTACCTTAGTCATCAAAGTGGATTTTAGAAGTTGCTTACTGGTGGATGTTCTTATTTCGGATTTTTACTACCCAACCTGTAAGTTAAACATGGGTGCCACATGTTACTAGGGCCATCAAATTCCAACTGGAACTCATGGAGCCTGCCTTAGCTTACAGGTTTACACTTCGGTTAAAAAATTCCGAATCCCATAAGTCCATTACAATGTCACTATTAAAGCTGACTATAGCTTGGCACCAATGGTTCTTTTCGCAAGGAAAAATTACCTTCTGCTGAATGACTGCGACCTGCATCTGTTCCTCGAGCTCCTGCAGGAAGGCACCAAAGTGTGGAGCAGCCCCCACCCGGTCACTGCGCATACACATGACTGCGCGCGCCAGGAGACCCAGTCTGTCTGAGAGATTCAGCGGCCTGTCACAAAACCACCGAAACAATTTCACATTTCTTGTGCATACAGATCCGAGCTCTAGTAATAACAAACCTGCGCTTTTCACTGTTCAAGCTGTCACGGTGTCCGACTCGTATCCTGAGATGTATGGGATCGAATCCCAGCGAGGGCAATATTTTCTCTGCGGTTGGGTATGCCTAACACTACATCTATGCAGTAAACAGGCAGTATTTGTACCCAACCGGACGCTCATATCCGTAAGAATAAAAATGACCAACCGTTTAGAGCAGGCGAGCTGCTGCAGGAGTTTGGCCGCGACAGCGTGGTTCCCATGCTGTTCATGGTACTTCCACAGCAGATCGGCCGCGTCAGCAGAGCGCGCAGCAGCGCGTGCGAGGAACGTCTCCACGCTCGGGCTGTCGATAGCGATCAGCTCACTCAGGAGCTCACGGCGCAGCATCCACTCGAGCACAGCTACGTGAAGCAGCTCATCCGAGCTCTCAAATGACAGCCGGAGTAACTGTTTAAGCTAAAAAAAAAAGTTATATTCAATTATTAATTTATTTTGGGCTTGGTGGTCCGTTCAGTAACTAGTCAAAAAATTGCATATTTTTTTTAGACAAAAGTTGGATAAGTTTTTTTGATGTGAAGTAGGACCTATAGGTAAAATATGTCTTGCAAATCAGTTTTGTTCTAGAGGGATCTAAAGACCATTTATAACAAGTAACAAACAACAGAGAAAATCAGCGAAAACAAAGTGGCTCCCTTGTGTCGGTGACTTGTCAGCACCGTTATGCCCTAACCTGAGCCGCAGCATCAGCGGGAGAAAGTGTCGTGGCAGAAGCAGCCGTGGCAGGAGCCAAAGACGTGGAAGGGATGGCAGGTCCAGACATGCTCTGCTGGTACAGCTGGTCCAGGGCCAGTGTCACTTGTTGATAGACGTCCATCCTGTAATGAAATTTAAATGTAAATGGCGGGAAATGGAGGAGTTGATTGCATGCAACAAATTTCCGTGTACAGTAGTAGTATTCTGGTTAATCAAACTTTACAAAACTAAAGGCTTCACAAATTCGTCCATCAAAAAGTAGCTCTTGGGACCCACGATCTAATCCTGACTGGTCAGGATTTTTCTTGGTGAATCATTCCCAGGACAGGGCTTGCCCTTTGTGCCCAGAAGTCACTGGGAAGTTTTTATTTTACCTACCTCTTGACATAGGCGTCGTAGCCCTCAATATCCTCGGGGGGCTCGTTGTTTTTGTACCAGTGGAGGGCGACACCGTGAGGGTCTTGCTTGGCAGCACACGTCAGGCACAGCTGCAGGATTCCCACAAAGAAATGATTGGCCGCCAGCTGGCGGCAGATGTGCGGTAGGTCGATCTGCGGGGCCACCTCCTTACACAACTAGGCAAAACAAATAAACAGTCTGAAATGTGTCGATATAAGGGCGTCTATGCAGTCGTGTTGGTTTACGTTATTTCTGCACATTTTATGAGGATACCATTAGATATTTAAATGTTCTAAAATATAATATGCCTATTTTACGTCCAAAATTAACAGACTGTATTGTGAATGTACGTCCGGTCTTAACGCATGTGTTTGTTCAGCTTTCTTAGTTGCTCTTTTCACCTTTACGCGCTGAATAACCTACGTTTTAGTACACGTACACCCTATCTGTGCTTAGCATCAGATAGCCTAGAAACTTTTCAAACTGTCTTCAAATGTCTTTTAACCTCAGATACTAGTTGAGTATGTTGTCCGCGGGACTTTTGTCCATCAGAAACTGTGAAATCATCTAAACTATGATATAAAATATATTTCTCAAGAGATGAGACTTACGTTGAGGGCAGCCTTTAGTTTGGCCTCCTTCTCGTCCCTCAGATTGGTGCTGGACGCGGCCAGAAGAAGTTCGTTGGCTTTGGAGCAGACGGCGTCCTCATTGCGGTACAGGTTAGGGCACACTTCACGCAGCTTCTCACTGATCGCGTCTACCGATGCGCAGTCTCCCAGATAACTGTCAATCATAAAAGACACTTCTTACGGACTTCTTCATACGGTCTTCAGTTCATATTCCTGATTTAACAGCCTATCAAGCAAAAAATTATTAAGGTAGGCAAAGGTACCAGAGTCACCAAGATAGGGAAATGAACGGTAACCACTGTTTTGACGCTCCTTGCACTACCGAACCAAAAATCAAAAATTTCTTCGTGAAATTCGTTTATTCCATTTATATCGTCAGACCGAACACACATTCGCTATTTGTTTCACGCCCATAATGTACCTGTTAATGAGGCTGTTGATAAGTAGAGAGTTAAGTCCATGTCCAGTGAGGAACAATTCTCTAAACGGCACAGTCGGCAAATGGTTCTGGATCTCCTGAAAAACCACAAAAAGGAAATAAATACCTGTATTTACACAACGATAGCTCCCACATATCGATAAAAAGAGTGACGTCCCACCATACTCGGTTAACGGTTAAACTCCAGTTGAATTCGGTTTTTACCGTGCAATAATTGAAATTTAACTGGAGTTTAACGTTAACCGAGGATGGTGGGACGCACCCTAAGGGGCTCCTCAGGTCTATCCTCAACTCCTTGAGGTACGCATTTTTCCCGATTGAAACACTGAAACATTGAAAAACCTTCAAAGTTAGCCAAAAATTACCTTGTCGAGCATGTCAGCGATGATGTGAAGTTGGTGCTCAGTCAGGAGCTTCCACAGCCCCAACACCTCGCACGCATGCGCCACCAGCTCTTTGAGCGCACACAGGGACGTCCTCTCCTCCATCTGAGCCTCCGCCCCCACACCGCCGACACCGCCCGATACAGGCGTGTGAACCCCACCTCCAGACTTCAGGTTGATCCCCATAAGTCCCGAGCTATAAAACAAAACAAAATGTGGTGTCAGAACTCATATTTCCAAAATTTTTGTCTAGTATTTTCTTATTAAAAATTATAGCGACCACACAATCGTGTTTGTTTACGTTTTTTTTTCAACACTATGAGGAAACTATTGGATATTTAAATGTTCTGAAATATAAATGTCTTTTTAACGGCATAGATTATGAAGCTATGTTGTGATTTTACGGTCGAGTGATTTTTGTCCAAAATTACCGATCGTGAAAAGACATATTATACTTCAGAACATTTAAATATACAATGGTTTCCTCATAAAGTGAGCATAAAAAAACGTAAACAAACACGATTGTACTGTCGCACTTAACTAACTAGCTTCTGATGTTTAAAGCACATTTCACACTTCTGATTTTTTTTAATTTTTTTTATAACAGTAGATATACTGTGCAGCTATTTCAGGCTGTATTCAAGTCCACGTCCTATAGTTCCTTTTGTTACCTGAGGCTGGTGGTAAACTGGGAGTTGTTGTCCAAAAACGCCTTAACCGCGTGCAGATGGCCGAGGATACAAACACAGTCGTCACTGGTTACGGAGCTGCTCAACTGTTACAACAAAAGAGAGTGGATTTTGTTAACTCGGAACTTTCGTGACATGGTTCCTGCTATTCGTGTTTTTAGTGGAACGCCGATCGTTGTCGTGTGTTCAGTCACTCAGTTCCAGCGTAACGGTAGTTTATTTTTTACGTCCAAAAAGTCGCAAGTTTAAAAGCCTTTACTACAGTTTTGTACTTCCTCGCTAGCCATACTAGTAAGTAGCGACTGATTTGTTTCCATGATCTCTCAGGAGAACCCCAATCTCCTGAGTCGCAAAAAAAAATGCTTCTAGAAAGTCTGTCCGTCCGGATTCCTAGAGTAAACAGGTACCGTTCGACGGATTCTGATTAAATTTTCCATGCATCGCAGACATCATATTTTCATTGAAGAATTTAGAAAGTCAAATCACACAACCCTCTTAATAAAATCGATTCCATAAACTATAGAATTCAGACTTACCATAGGCGGACTGTTAGGGGGGCAGACTTTGACAACAATAGGCGCATTCCATATGGGTCTGAGGATGCGGCTCACGTACATATAGAGACCATTGTGCTTGGCTGAGAGGACTATGACGTCACTGGCGGGTTGCACCATGGACAAAGAAGGTGAGGGCGCGGGACGGGGAGTCGACGAAACGCCGGGCTGAAACCCTAAAACAACGAAATATTTTAAATTTATAATGGAAATCTAAATGGCGAGTGAGGACTAGTGGAGGTATCATTTTCAGTTTGACACAACAAAGCGTCACTACTTTTCAACGGTGCAGGTGTGACCGAGTCAAATTCGAATTCATCTCGAATCACCATGGCAACAAGTCCTGCTCATTTCGGAAGACAATCGAAACACGACTCAGTTGAATACAGGATCCCTCCTTACATGACCTCTGTACACAATGTGATCTGATTACAATCACGCCCAACAGTCGAATTTTCTCCCAGGTCGAATTTCTGGCCAGGTCTGGAAAAATCCTGCAGGAAAAATCTTGACAAGCCAGAAATAGACCCCGGGCCCTCTTACTATGTAACTCGGTGCCTTGCTAACGCAGAAATCAATAGCTTGTCGGAAAGATATGGACCATCACATACCGTACTGATAGGGAGTACCGTGGGAGGGCGGTGAGGCGACGCCGCCGGGGCGAGGCGCACACCTCGGCTCACCACCGTAAAGGAAGAAAGCGCGGGTGGCCCAGTCGGCCATCTGCGTGTTGCGCGCCGCCTCGAGGCAGGCAAGGACGAGCGCTGTGGCGCAGGCCTGCTCCTCTTGCAGCACAGCGAACAGGTTCCGCACAGGCTCCGCATCAGCGCCGCGGCATTCACTCAACACTCGCCGTAGCACGTCAACAGGTCGCAGCTTTGTCACTACTTGCGCACCCTATGGAAGAAAAAATTGTCAGAAAATTGTAATATTGGGTTAAAAAAATAACTCAATATTAAATGTTACTAAATCAACTATGTAGTTTGAGAAGTTTCCAAAACGTACAACCCTCTTTGAAAAATATCCATTTGCCTTTCTCTTTATCATCAGTACCTGTGCGGTAAGAAGAACGAACTTCCGAGGAGCCTCAACGTGCTGACGGACAACCAGAGGCGGCAGCTCCCCGGGGGGCTCCCCCGAGGGGATGGCAGAGAGGGGAGACGGCTGCGGTTCCTCACACACTGCCCACACCTTCCCGTCCAGAGGGAGGATTGTCTGCGCCTCTGTGAGATATCGCGCTGTAGGCAGCAGGTCCGGGGAGAGTCCCCAGAGCTCATCCTTATCCCCACCCGGTGCGGTCACCAACAGAATCGTACCTAAGCAACACAGAAAATTTGAAAAACAAATATCCAAATAGATAAATGTATTTATAATGCAAAACATACCAGAGGTGAATGCCAATCTGAAAAATTTTCGGTAGGATCGGGATCGAACCGGTGTGACAAGGCTTTCAATGTTGCTGTAAAGTCGACAAACCAGCCCACTCAGCACTAAAATCTGAAGTAAATTTACCCCGTGAGTATAGCGGCATGGTGACAGCTGCTGGGGGGTAGCTTGGGGCATTGGCAGCGTATCCGGGGGGCATGCGGACATGACGCAAGCTGAGCGTGCTGGGCCGCTGTGATCGCTGCTGTTGCTGCTGCTGCTGCTGCTGGGGAGACCGCTGCTGTGGCAGCCCCGTGCTGAAGTACAGGCGGACGCCAGTTCGCGTGACGGCTACCAGGTGCAGCACGGCGCTGTCGGCGGCTTCCAGGGCTACGATGTACACTAAGGGGCGGAAGCACTTCGCATCCAGGGTTCTAACCAACAAAAGAAACGTTTCTGTAGTTTCCGGATGTAAATCTGATCAAGACATTCCAGCCCCTCCACTCCAGGGCGTATCGAATTTGTCCAGCTTAAGAAATTCGGCTTACTTGACAATGTAGGTAGCAGCCTGCACGATGTGCGCCTGGGATAAGCACGCGACACGGGACATGGAGTCGCCAGCCTCGCCCAGATCCCACACCTCGACACTGCCCCTCTCCGACAGCGTGTACAGGATCTGCCGGCTGTTGTCCACAGCAATCTGCCGCACGGGGTCCTCCTCACCGTATGCCAGGGATGTCAGGAACGAGGGCATCAGGTAGGACAGGTAGCCTGTCGAGTGGTTCTTTTTGTTGAATCGCTTCCCGAACCAGCTCCGTTCCGCCTGAATCCAACCAAAAAAGGTAATGAAATTGCTGTATCTATTTATTAGGATTTTTTAGTGACAAAAATCACTCGATCGTGAAATCACAACACAGTTAGGTAACTTCTGACTTTACAAATATCCAACAGTTTCCTCAAAAAATGGTCGAAAAAAACATAAACAAACAGGACTGTACGGTTACTCTTAAGAGGAAATGTCTATAGGAACCTACCCGGTACTCAATTTCAAAGAGGGAGCCATCTCGGCCGCCCAAGAACAGCCTCCCGAAGTCGGTGCAGCTGACGGTGGTGATGGGCACGCCTTCCGTGGGTACCACGAAGATTGGTTCAGGCAGCACATGCATTGTCTCCAATGGACCCAGGGGACCTAAGCACCAAATCATATGATAACCATGGGCTGAACACATACTAGAGACATCTAGTGCCTCTCGGGAGTGCTCCCCATGGCTATAGAACAGATTCTATGTATTTTACTGAATAAATTCTTCCAGGGTACTGTAGGTCACAAAAGAAACAATTCGTATTAGACCGTAGGGCAGTAGACCTACCATCGGGTACCGTCGAAGAAAACCTGACTCCCAGAACTAAGACCTCGGCAACAGTGGTGAGGACCAGCAGGTACTTGACATGGCCTTGCTGGAACACGTTCGGCTTCGGCTTGACCAATCCGACGCTGACGATCACCTCGCTCAGCCCATCATAGTACGCCAGGTCCGTCCTACAACACCGAAACATCCCAAATCACTGCTTCCTCACGTGTCAGCCGTTCCTTGGTACAGGGGGTTCACGGCTGAACGACTTCAGAATATTCAACCGTTTCCTATTAGGGTGAATTTCACCAGTTCTTAATGTGTACTATAGCGTCCCCTAGAAGTTCACTATAGCGTTATCCTCCGAAAAGAAAAGTTGGTGCCTTTCACCATCCTGCCGATAGCGCTCTTATCTTAACGCTAGCTAGTGGACTTTTAACGGGAAGATAAAGTTATCGGCTACTTTATCTGGAAGATAAGAAAGCCACTCTCAACTCAACAGGTCCTTCCTGTTTCAACGGTTTATTTTTCAATACATTTAGCTCACTCACCCGTGCTCGTAACTCCAGATATAGACATCACTGTCGATCGTCAGCCAGGCTCGCTTGATCTCGGGAAACAAGCCCATCATGCAGTGGCATTGCATTTCTGAATATCATTATAAGGAAACAGTTCGATAAATCCAGCAACCTAAAACTTAAACCTATAGTCCACCTGAATAACGTCAGTTTACTATAGAATGTTGTAAAATGTGCTACCGGAGACGAGTGTTGTACTAAAAGGATACGAGCAAAATGCTCCATAATTTCGGGCGGCAGAGGGACTTTATTGGAAGTGGTGATCTGTTTAATATTGGGCAGCTCCGGCGCCAACTGGGCCATGCTCTGGTAGTGGACATCGTTCAGCCCGCTGCAGGTCTCTAGGCCTGAAAATAAACGAAACACTCGGTTGAACTTTTTGTACAGTTCCTCCCAAGTGACAACCTCCTGATACACACAACACAGACAAGAACAGGTACCTACTCAGTAAAGTGAGGTAGCTTACTCTGAGGTGTAATATAGAGAAGATTCGAAAGCTTTGGCAAATTGCTGTCGTTAAAGATGAATCGGTCCAGAGTACGTCCCGCTTTCTCCAAAGTGTCCAGATGAGCTCTGTGAGGGTTCGAAGTGGTCGTGGTATTCATTTTGGAGCTGGGACTCATTTTTCAAGCTGATTAGGTTGCTAACGGTTCACCCGGCAAACATTTTCATATTGCTTTCACGCTCATATAACTTCCGATTTACAAACGATCAAAAATTAAAGCTAAGATTCTGGCTGGTTGTCTTTTTCAAACGCATTGGTTGGATTTTAAAATTATCTTCGTATTTTTTAGTTTTTAAGTTTTAACCTCACTTTGATTCTTAATTTGTAAACTCCCCCGTTCGTACAGTGCCGCCAACACTATAGTTCAGGGATTTTTGGTTTGCGACACTTTTCCCTTTGGAGGGAAAATTTGAACTTTCTTTCACAGTGCGTTAAATTTTTTGTTAAATGACTTCTATGTGTTTAGTGAGATATTACCCAGATTAAAACGTTAGAAATGATCTTCTTTTTAAGTATATTGTGTATAAGAAGTAGCAGTTTGTTGGGAGTCGGTTAAGCCAAGTCACGTTTTCTAGCAGCTGAATCTTGTGATGAGTGAAAGAGAAGAGAGCATGGAAACTGCGAAGGCCCTACGTCATCTTACTTTGGTAGGAACCTTAAAACAGTTGTTTTACCATGTGTGGTACCTAGGTACTAGGTGAGAAATTAACTACATTAGTGCCTACTGATAGATCGGTTGGTAGGTATAGGCACCTACCTACTCGTAAATACCCAAGAAGATAGGGACACAGTAAGCCTTTTTTACAATACACATTTATTTTAATAAAATTAAAAGTTTTAATTACTATACTTGTAACAAGCGACGAATCTCTTAAGAGAACTGCCTTTAAAATGTTTATAGCTCTGAAATTCACAAAACGACCTATCATTTTTTCGGATGAGACGCCGCCACATTCACACAGCAA
Source organism: Mesopsocus fuscifrons (assembly GCA_950004255.1). Classification (NCBI taxonomy): domain Eukaryota; kingdom Metazoa; phylum Arthropoda; class Insecta; order Psocodea; family Mesopsocidae; genus Mesopsocus; species Mesopsocus fuscifrons. Next base: position 2,128,012 of record OX465373.1, read on the forward strand.
AGCGTTTATCATCCCATTCAAGCCAGACAATGCAATTTGTCAAAAACTAAAATTGCGACCCTATCTAGAAACTGTAAACAAACTACCTAGGTACAATCGAAAGCTAAAGTTATACGTTTAGAAGATAGGTAGGTAGACTAATTTCCTTGTAAAAGTAGGTAATTTAAAAAAATAAAATGAATTCATACGTGTATCTTGAGTAGGCCTACATTATCTGATTTAACATAGACACCGATTTATTTGTTACTACTTATCTGCTCACTTGGTCGTTTTCATTGGCAGCCACTAAGTAACTCAAAGGCAGAGCAACTCGCTCAATGTTTGCAGCTCCTACCTACCTACTTGTTGCTTATCTCCAAAAAAAACTTCTCACCGGACACTGTCCACAACCCAGGACTGAACCATCACATTAAACACAGGTAGACCACGCTACCTACAATACGATGGTGAAAACACGCGACACTACTACAGCAGACATTTTAAGCTGGTCTGCACCTTGTTTCAGTAAGCACGACAAGAGGTTTCCATTTGCTTCGCGCCCGTTTACTACTTTCACTTTCTTAAAAAAACTTTAATTTTTTGTAACGTACTGGTACTGGTACGCAAGTTTTCATAAACAAGAAATCAAAATTTAAAAAAAGTAAAATCGCGCGAAAAAAAATGGAAGCTTCTCTTAATCCGATTTGATACACATGAGCTTCCAATGAGTCCTTTCCTCCAATCGGGAAAGGGAGCATTGATTGGTATTTAGTGCCTAGCCAAACAAACACAGCCACCCTTTCATAATGAAATCAACAACAACTGTGAATGTATTGTAAAAAACGGACTTCGTGACTAACGGCAGTTCTAACAGCCGTTAGTCAATTAACTGATCCGCCCTACACCGTACCATGGGGGTTTTTCATCTCTGGTTAAAGTTCACCACCGAACAAAAGGGAGTGTTACGTGTTACGACAGGAGCATGATATTATCTCGATTGATACTGGTAGGTGCACCACCATCTTGTCACAATAATCGATCGATATATCGTCGCACTCTCTTTTGTTCGCTAGGTAATAATCTTTAACAAGAGACCAAATCCCTCATATGACGGGAAAGGCCCGATTAAATATTTGATTAACGACTGTGAGAAAAGCCTTAAGAGCCTACGAGTTGAGTAGGTATGGCCGAGCTAAACGTAAATTCTACGGGTAAAGTTAAAAAAACGAATCTTGGTGACGTTGAGAGACGTAGATTCGATTCGCGGCGAACATGTGGGAAGCCTCGAGGTGAATGCAATGGAGGGCGGTGCATCAAGTGTTGAATTTGACATGGCAGTGTCTGAAAACAGAAATATCATTTAACATTAATCCAGACGGTTGTAGCAGATACGGAGCTGGATAACACTGGTAATTGCACGACCGTCAGTGGCCGTCGCTGCTCTAAAAGCTAAACATAGTGTGCTATTCGAACGAAAAACAAATGACCGCGAACAGGGCACTATGTTTAGCTTTCACTGGAGAATGAATTCCTCCGAAAAATAGAAATGGTGGTGCAATTACCGTACTAAATACAATGTGCCATAGTAGCAGTGCCACTCCAAAACCTACATAATTGTTGGGCTAGAGGTGGAAGAGTTTAAGTCGTGGGATTTTTAGTTTCTTTTCGTTTGTCGTGTCTCATAGTGGCAGGATTCCTATATCAACACAGGTAGGACAATATTTGATTCACGACGTGGATCTACCGTGTAGCGTGGGTGGATATCGAGCAAACTTACCACGTTGTGCCTCCTTATGCCTCGGCAATCTTCTTCTTTTCCTTCTTCTTCTTCAAGAAGGAAGGAGTTCGCAGGCCCTTCTTCTTTTTCTTGTCCTTCTTCGGCGATTCCTCAGTGGACCGGTCCTTGGTCGGGGAACCTTCTTTACTGCTATGGGAGAAGGTGCTCTGATGGGCGTCTGAATGGTCCCCATTCACAGTGTTCTCACCTAGAATGCACCACCACACCGTTACAGCCACATGACAGCTACACCCTCAGCAACAACATGACCAATCAATGATAGAGAAAACGGGTACCTGCCACGGGGGTCATCACAACCCATCCCCACTTGTTACTGGTTAGTTAAGGGAAGCAGGACCAGGGACAGGGCTTGTGGAATTAAAAAATTTAATTATTAATCAAACACTGAAGATTTCTTTCCCAAATCTTCTACATTTCTCATCTTGTCACTTCGCACTGCACCGCTAAGAAAACACCTTAAAACTAACACATTTAAACATAGTAAAAAAAACTAAAGGAAACTAAAAGACACATTTGACGAAAAACAGCCTACAATGAAAGAACACACACTACGGCCTCACTCTTCCTCTTCTTGGATGGAAGGCAGTGGAGAACATAGCGGAGATAGTCGCCGAGGCGTTAACTTCACGGCCTCAACTCCATCTTCCCCATCTGAGCCGAACACGAACGTTGAGCACTGCTCCTCTGGGTCCCCATAGTTGATGAAAATTTCCTTTTTTCGCGGCGTAAGGACGACAATGTTGAACGTGTTTTGGCGGGACGTGGAGATGGGGCGAGAGGTGGGGGAGGGCGGGGGGGAGGAGGTCTGTCTCGGCCCAGGCACGGAGTAAGTGGCGTCCTCTCCATCGCTAGGCAGCGAGTTGACGTCAGAGTAAGCAACACTGCTGTTCATGGGGGAGTCGTCCCAGGTAGGATCATCCGTCGGGGAGTCGGGCAGACTGAGCCGAGGAAAATCGGCGGCATCGTCGTCAGGGTGATTGAGCTCAGAGTGGCAGTAGCAGTTACAGCGCGGAATGTTGAAAATGGCGGGCGGCGTCGGATTGAACTGAATCATCCCTTCAAGCGTTTCATCGGCAAGATAATTTTTACAGCTCAAAAGTTTTTCCGTTAGACACTGGGCCATATTTTTCTGATCCTCCAAATTTTTTAGCACGTCACTAAATCCGGCAGAGTTGGATTCAGGTTGGCTGCACTTGTCATCTGAGCCAGCAGCGCTCACCCACTCCACATCATCAGCGTCCGTTTCAGTCATCACGGTCTTCATGGTTTCATTACCACTCTGGTCCTCTCCCACACCAACCTGATCTTCATAGCTTACTGTTTTGATCACATCACTGAGGATTGACCTCGCAATTTCGAAATCAGCCGAAAATCGGGACAAGTTGGCTTCCTCGTGGGCATCTGGCACGTCCACATGTACAACTGTACTATCCTTCAGTGCAGGAGAGTCCACAAGGGAACCGTCAGACGCGCTTTTCATGGAGAGCTCATAAACCAGCGAGGCGTGGCCATTCTGACCCAGCAACTCGCTGACAGTCTCCTTCGCACTGTTTATCAGGGTCTGAGCAGGGGACGCCGGGGAGAACACGTTCCTGTCTTGGAACCTAGGTGTACTAGGTTCAACGTAAGACTGCGAAGACGACGACTCGTCCAAGGTGACCAGCGTCGTAGTTTGCTGCTCCTGCGTTTTGGTCACTTCCACACCAAAGAATTCCAGTCGGACAAGCTCCCTTTTCCTTCGGAGAAGTAGTACGTCTTGCTCCGGGCTGTGGCGAGCGGGCGGAGACATGTCCCGCACGCGTGCCACACAGCGCACTGGGCCATCACGGTAGTGACAGCTATCACTTTTGGGGGAGGGTGGGAGTGCGTGCTCAGGGCTCTGGGAACGAGACCGCACGTGCAAACCGGGATCTGCAACCACACTACACCGTCAACTACAACCCAACTACCACCGCAAAAATAAAAAAAAGGGGAAACAAATCAGAAAAACAAGCAACAGATCGGAGATTTTTGTGGGTTTTTGACTGAGGAGTGTTAAATGACATGGGAATTTCTTTTCAGCTGACAAGACTGTCAGTAATAAAACATTATGGGGAAGGATGGGTGACTTATGACAATTACTACAAGGAAATTTTCACCATTCTCAGCCCAAACTAGCAGAGAGCATTCCCTGTTCAAATATGTAGGTATTACTGCCTTCAGGCGGAACATACATTTGCCACTTGTTTACGTTTTTTTTGGTCTGAAATATAATGTAGATTTCAATATAAATAAAGGGTCCGACAACAGTCGCACTTAACTTTCTCGCCCAGAATGATTTTTTTTTTTTTTTTTTGGGGTTTTTGAGATTTTTTTGCGGGCGTAATTTTTAAGCAGTCGAAAATCGGTTGAAAATGACCCACAAGCATCTATCTGAGATCACTCATACCAAATCTCACGTCTGTCATTTTATTACTGTAGTCCCAAATGCGTTCCGACCATTCAAAAACGTGGTTTCTCATTCTCAACTCATTTTCGACACTTTTTTTGACAAAAACGGCCGTAATTTTGAAGATAACAAAATTCTGTTCGACAGATGTTTAAGTTACATGGTTCTACACAAATTTACCAAATTTCATGACAATCGGTCAATAAATGTGAATGGCGCCGAAACGATCGAACTTTGGTCCAGAACGGCCGTAATTTTCAACCAATTCAATTTTAGTTGAAAATGACCTCGAAGCATCTATTTTTCAACACACATACCAATTTTCAGTGTTATAGATTGAAAGGTGTACCGTCGGCGCTTGTCTAAGTAACCAAAAACACGATTTTTGAATTATTTTGGCGGTTTTTTGACAATAGCGGCCGCAATTTTTGACCAATCAAAAAATCCTTGAAAATGCCCCTCGGCAGTAATTTTAGACAGGCCCATACCAAATTTCATCAAAATCGGATGAACGGTATAGGCGCTAGAGCACTGCACGGACTGACGGACGGACTGACTGACGGACGGACTGACTGACGGACTGACGGACGGACAGACTTTTTCCAGAAACCACTTTTTTGGACTCAGGGGACCCCCAGGATCATGGGAAACCCAAAATCTCAATTTCGAAATTTTGCACGAAAACAATACTTTCTCGCCATATATGGCTAGCGAGAAAGTAAAAAGTAGTTCTATGAAAGGTGTAAGGCAAAATATTCTATAGCACTTATAAACAAAGAATACTTCATGCTTCACCAAAAACCGAAAAAAATACTTACTAAGTAAATGAAGTAGGTACGTACCTTTATTTTTGTCCTTGTCACGTTTAAGCGACCAAGATTTTCGGAACGAGCGCATGATCGTAACGTTTTCAGGTTTCTCTGCAGGCACGAAAAACAATAAGCCATTGATCAACCATGCAAGCAAACGAAAAACAAAACAAACAAAGACAAACAATTACAGAGAAAGAACAATTCCAGCTCGTGAGTACCAAAGTACCAGCGTTAATTTTCAACCTATCAGTTGATTTGCCCACTATCCAGAAACATAGATTTCTCAGGTCGTTCGATAAATCAAAACTATGAAATTCCTATTTCAACATTCACAAATAAAATTGAAATGCGAAAGTTTTAGAATTTTGCGAAGCTATCGTAAGAACATACGTACCAGCCTGAGGATAGCGCGCGCTCTGAGACCTCTCCACGCGGGTGTCTGTGGTGTCGGACTCGGCTGAGGACAACATGACAACATGACACACATCATGTCAGCATGACACAACATAACAACATGACACATCATGTCAGCATGACACAACATGACAACATGACACACATCATGTCAGCATGACACACCATGCTGCCAAGAGTTACAAGCATGACTCACACAACTATACCTATACTACCCATTAACTAGTTTTAAATGATGTTTCTTAAAGAAAAATGAGGATTTTTTTTCCTCTAAATTTTTGGCAGTAGATAGTTGCTGAAAGTCACAGTAGCATTTCAGTACGGTTAAGCGGCATTTCAAGGGGGATGGGACTGGGAGGGAACTCTACCAAATAAAAGGGGGTACACATGCTTAGTTAAGACGCAATTCAGCTATAGTCCAAGTCAGGCTGGGAGCGTACCGATTAGTCATAATTTCTTGAAGATTTTCAGCTGATGCCGATCCGGATTTGGGTTCCATATCCTACCATACGCTAAAAATGCCAATCCGACCCTGAGCAGATATTTCCCTGCTCAAGAAGAAGTTTTGATCAGCCCTAGATTTGCAAGAAATTATGAGTAATCGGTACGCTCCTAGCCTGACTTAGACTATACACATGGCAGCAGAATTATTTTTTTACGAGGATACTTTTCGATCAGAAAAATCATTCTGCTGCCACGATTGTGTGGAGTAGCTTAACTTATCCAAACGGTTCTGTTAAAAGGGCATAACAGCAATAAAGAAAACATTAAAACAAACAAAACAGTGCAGCTGACAAGTTCTAGGGAAGCAGAGAGAGAAGCATTCAAAGCAGAAGTTACTGTTACCTGGTCCAGTTACGCCGTTACGAACATGGTTAGATGACCAAAACCGTTAGATACTAACCATCACTTAGAACTACTTCCGCCTGGATGGCCCGGGGCGCTGTTTTCGTCTCTATCCGAAGTACACGAGGCTCTGTATCGTCACAAACAGAAACTCGTTAGGTCAGACCCACAAACAGAGACTCGTTAAATAAGGCCCCCTGCCTCACCATTTTCCTTTTATTATTTTTATTTTATAGGGATTACTGAACTGTAATTTACGTCTAATACCAGATACCACATGCCTTGAGAATGGTACTTTTAGTCTCCGTTTGTTATTTTGTAAACTGACAGACGACCCTCAACTGGATACAGAAATAAACGTCTGATATGATTTGATAACGATAAAATGAGACCCAGCTGTATTACGGATCTTGGTCTTTATCTTGGGCGTTAAGCTCCTAATGCCAAAACATAGGTAAAACTACACCACTTCGTCGTTAACTTGGCGTTAACAGATCCGGATTAGACCTAATAGACCTGAGTGGAATGCCGATCACAAAAACTTAAGACAGGATCGGGGTCGAACCGGTGTGATTGTGGAATCCAGCCTAAATGATACAACTAACAGTTTTTGCCACCCAGGCCTAACCACCACCACATCCAACTAGCCACTAAATATTCAGTAGGAATATAAAGCTCAGTTCTATTTGTTTCAGTCGTCTCTCCGTCAATCAGGTATTCTGGGAATGGCTTTAAAGAACCGAGCTCTACTATCCACCGGATGCTTCCTAATTTCCCATTCAGAAAAGAATCTACGTGCGACCCCGCCACCATATAAAAAGAAAGGCAAAGTGAAGTAGAAAGTATAAAATATAGATAGGAACATTTCGCGACAATTTTCCATATTCTCGTCCTTGATCTCCCTTCCCGCCAGTAGGTTTCGAAGTGGGTACTCAAAACAATCTCTTCATCATTTCAAAGCGAGGGGTAACCACTCCAGCAGGTGTATTCCCTTTCTCGAACGCCAGCAAACCCACTCAACTAACACCTTCAATATTTATTGAAAGAAGAACTATTCTCCATATATTGCATCACGTCGTGCCTTATCTTCTTACAATAAATTTTGAAGGTGTCAGTTGAGTGGGTTTGCTGGCGTTCGAGAAAGGGAATACACCTGCAGAGATTCCTTGAGATTCCATAAAGATTTCGAAAGATTCCCAACGATATTCTTAGAAAGATGAACCCCGAAGGATTAACCACTACAAAAAATTCCAAGATTCCCTGAGATTTCATAAAGATTTCCAATGATTCCCAACGAGTGGTTAACCCCTCGTTTCAAAGGGAACTGCTGAACGGGTTATTTTTAACATGAGATACTGGTTGAATAATGTTCCATTAAAAGCAATAGCTTGTCAGTTTTGTTCGGAATAATTTGAGAGTTACCATAGCTTTGCTTCCCTTTCTCAACAAAAAATCACTGGAGACCTTTTTCTTCTGAAATATAACATGCCATTTTAACATCAATTTCTATCAGATTTTTTTTTGCCGAAAATATTACGGTACTTTTTCACTTGTAGTTTAAACATGCCAGGGAAACAATATTCCAACTGGAACTCATATAGAGCTTCGGGTGAGAAAGTTCCGAAATAACTAAATCCCCATAAAATCACAGCATTTAAAACTAGCTTCTAACATTAAAAAGACACATTACATACCTCAGAACCAGCAATTTTCCCAGAAAAGTCAACAAACCAACACTATTTCTCCTACCTCAAGAAATAATAATGTGCCTCTCAGTGGCCGAGTGGTCAAGGGGTCCACTTTGTGTCCTGAGAGGTCCGGGTTCGAATCCCGGCGGAACGGAAAAATTTTCCGCTTCCGACATGGATGTATTGGCTTCGGCCCACTACTAAACTGGCTTCGGCCACTTCAACTTCGGCTTCGGCCAAAAAATATAACAACCAACTCATTGGCGCATATGTTCTCTGAACGTCGCGCGTTAAAAAAAAATAATAATAATAATGTCGAGTATAAAACAGAAGATAAAGATGAATAGTTACCGTCGCGGCTCTCCTCCTCGGTCTCACTCGTGGCGCTCTGCGGGGACATGAGGGGGGACTTGATGAGCCTCAGCGCGTCCTGCCGGCTGCTCGACACTGCCTCCGACTCTGACTGCGACTCTTCATAGTCTGAACAACCACAAACAAATCTAAAGATGGCCAAATACGATGCATCCACACAAAAAAGTGCCATTCCTCCCCACTTGCGGACGCCAACACGCCAGAACGGCCGTACAGAAAGCATCATATTACGTGGCCAGCATTACAAACTCTATGGAAAGATGTGTTTTTTTTCTCCGTTTGCTAAATCGCTAGTCAAAGTTAAGGCTGAATATCCATTCGCTATTTTTTTACTTTGTGAGGAAACTAGTGGAAATTTAAGTATTCTGAAATATAATAAGTCTTTTTAACGTCACTACTCATGAGGCTATGTTGTGACTTCATGATCGGTTAATTTTGGAGAATTTTTTTGGCGACAAAAATCACTCGATCGTAAAATCACAATATAGCCTCATGAGATGAGTAATGACGTTAAAAAGACATATTATATTTCAGAATATTTAAGTATCCAATAGTTTTCTTACAAAGTTTGAAGTCCAAACGTAAAAAAAAATAACGAAAAACAATTACTCTGCCAACGTACAATTTTTTCTATACACGAAAGCGCATATACGCAGACCTCCGCGGAGTAGTTGGTGGCGAGTTGGGCTCCCGAGTTCAAATCCCGGTGTCAGCATATCTTTTTTTTTTGTAATGTCACATTACAGGGCCAGGAGATGGATGTACAAGACGAAAACAAAAGGTGCAATTACCTGTATCGCCTTTTTGTTTGCGTTCTACGAGCTTCTTGTACTCCTCGATATCCTTATCCGAGACAGAGTCGAACGGATTCTTTGCGTACGGAGTTTTGTAGACCATGGCGTTATGCTGGAAATTCCTCTGGATGATGCCTTTGGATGCCGCGCCCACTAAGATGACCTGGTCGCCCGTTTGCGTCATGTTGGCGTCCTGCAGCTTCTTAGCCTCCTCCCATGAGACACCCTCGAGGATGTGACTTTGAGGGCCGGACGTGATTTTGTCTGCGCGGCGGTTCTCCTTCAGCTGTGGAAGATTTGAGCACAGTTAGTACAGTGTGGGGGGGGGGGGGGGGGGGGGGGGGTGACAAGGCCAGCAACTAGACTAGGTGGCAGCACTACCAAACACCAGCTCCCCATCGTGTTAATACACAGTTTCAGTTGGGTTCCGAACCGTCACTTGACATGCTGAACATAATCAGAGGTGAATGTCGATCAGAAAAATTATTTGGTAGGACCGGGATCGAACCGTTATTCTTCGAAAGTCGACCATCTAGATTCTAGACCACTCGGCTACCTTGCTGCACAAATTACTGAACTCAACTGCAGTACCTACTCCCATTAAAGTTGACTTTAGCGTGGTAATAACAGGTATAAAACTGTAGTCAACTTTTAGGGCACACTATAGTGAACTTCAGGAACTTGTGAAAGACAAATAAAGAAGGGTTTCTTACCTGCTGCTGTAGTTTTTTGAATTCCTTGGGGTTGGTCCCTTTGGGGACGAACTGAAGGGCGGAGTCGATCTTGACGGGGGTGCTACTGTGCTGCGGTGACGAGTCGGCGACCCACTGCAGACATACACAACACAAAGGTTAGAGGCCTCCTCACCACCCCCTACCCAACACCAGTCATCTTTTCATACAAAGGATGTCAATACCGACCGGTTTAAAAGACATTATTGAGAAATTTCAATCCTTAAGACAGATCGCTATTTGTTTACGTTTTTTCTGCACACTTTATGAGAAAACTATTGGATATTTAAATGTTCTGAAGTATGATATTTCTTTTTAGCGGTGTGGTGATTTTTGTCAACAAAAATTTTGTTCGAAATTAACCGATCGTAAAATCACAATAATTTCGGCCGTTAAAAAGACATATTATATTTCAGAACATTTAAATATCCAATAGCATCCTCATAAAAGGCGCAGAAAGAACGTAAACAAATAGCAAATGCATATTCAAGTCAGAGTAGGGTTAGTTCAGCCTAGTCAGTAGGACTAATGCACTGAAAAATCTTAAAATGACAGTCCACCAGGTCGGTTTCGAGGTTTCTTTTAGTCAAAATTGACATCCCTAACCCGTCTCAACCGTATACCACCCGCTCAAGGCGATCGCATCCACAAAGGCACACACCTCAAAAAAATCAGAGCACAAGACCCGGTGAGCGAACATGACGGTCATGAAAGCTCTAACGAATTTGAAAGGTGCAACCGCATATTTCTGGGAGATTTTGGCCTGCTTAAAGACGACAACCTTCGGTAAAAAGGCCCCCAACGCTCGTGTTTTGTCTGCAGTGGGCATCGGACAAAGGAATCAGCAGTAAGGTACAGCGTCTAAGAAGTTCATTTTTTTTCCAAATATAAATCCCAACTGGAGACTGCTAACGTGAGATAATATCAGGAAAATTATTTGGAGTTGTGGGGGAGCACACACCAAAACAACAGCAATTTTTCTCAGTCGAGTCCAGGTTGCTAGTCAACAATGACTCTAAGATATTTTCCGATATATTTCTCATGTTAGCAACTGCTCAGCTGTCCGTAGTAGATACGTTTCTTGACGCAACACCTTTATGCGCGATGTACCAAATATGTTCCCGCGAAACCGGGATATGGCCGAGACGGGGACGAAAATAAATTGCATATCCACCATCACCATGTCACACACCATCATCCCCTTCAGCTCTTTCCCAAGTAACAAGTACACGTTTCTTAATGGCATCTTCCTGAGTCAGTGTATTTTTAACGTCAGAAACAAGTAATTTAAAATTAAATAATCAAGTGATTTTTTTTGCTAAAAAAATTATGAAAAATGTTAAATTCTAACTTCGTTTCTGACGCTAAAAAGAGTTATTATATTACAGATACGTCACAAAGAACAATAATTCTAGTGAGAGAGGTTCAGATGGCATACCGAGAAAAATGCCACCAGCTACTCTGTGAAACTTAGTACGGAACGGGATATTTATTTTCTGTGTAGCAGAGCAATGAGATGGAAAATTTTTTTGGGAAAGGATGAGCGGGTTGATAAAAAGCTGCCAATTTCAGATTATCTCATTTGTACACGCTGCCATTTCCCAGTGGAATGTCGCTAAAAACTGTTCTGCTATCACTTGTTTCTCGAGCCTTCAGGCAGTCGACACGGGGCTCGATAATTAACTGCTCTGAAATATCATTTTGTTAATAAAAAATTTGTAAAAAAATTACCTGATCATAAAATCACGACACATTAAGGGTCCGCTAAACCTGACGGTGCATTTTTTGCCGCCAATAAGATTAACATTGCGAGCGGCGATTCATTTTCAAGGTTTACCCTTGGTTGGAAAGACACAAAATTTTGCCTGTACCTAGCCCTAACAATGTTCTAGGGAGTGTTCGAAGCAGATTTCCCATTTTTACTTTCTCGCTAGCCATATATGGCGAGAAAGTATTGTTTTCGCGCAAAATTTCGAAATTGAGATTTTGGGTTTCCCATGATCCTGGGGGTCCCCTGAGTCCAAAAAAGTGGTTTCTGGAAAAAGTCTGTCCGTCCGTCAGTCCGTCCGTCAGTCCGTGCAGTGCTCTAGCGCCTATACCGTTCATCCGATTTTGATGAAATTTGGTATGGACCTGTCTAAAATCACTGCCGAGGGGCATTTTCAAGGATTTTTTGATTGGTCAAAAATTGCGGCCGCTATTGTCAAAAAACCGCCAAAATAATTCAAAAATCGTGTTTTTGGTTAGTTAGACAAGCGCCGACGGTACACCTTTCAATCTATAACACTGAAAATTGGTATGTGTGTTGAAAAATAGATGCTTCGAGGTCATTTGCAACTAAAATTGAATTGGTTGAAAATTACGGCCGTTCTGGACCAAAGTTCGATCGTTTCGGCGCCATTCACATTTATTGACCGATTGTCATGAAATTTGGTAAATTTGTGTAGAACCATGTAACTTAAACATCTGTCGAACAGAATTTTGTTATCTTCAAAATTACGGCCGTTTTTGTCAAAAAAGTGTCGAAAATGAGTTGAGAATGAGAAACCACGTTTTTGAATGGTCGGAACGCATTTGGGACTACAGTAATAAAATGAAAGACGTGAGATTTGGTATGAGTGATCTCAGATAGATGCTCGTGGGTCATTTTCAACCGATTTTGGATTGCTTAAAAATTACGCCCGCAAAAAAGTCTCAAAAAACCAAAAAAAAAAAAAAAAAAAAAATCATTCTGGGCGAGAAAGTTAAGTGCGACTGTTGTCGGACCCTTTATTTAACTGGTTTTCGAGATACAGCACTTTTCTTGAGGTATGCGATGCTAACATTTGCAAAACAGTTGCAATAAAAGAAACCAGTGAGAAATTGGGAAATCTGCTTCGAACACTCCCTAGAACATTGTTAAGGCTAGGTACAGGCAAAATTTTGGGTCTTTCCAACCAAGGGTAAACCTTGAAAATGAATCGCCGCTCGCAATGTTAATCTTATGGGCGGCAAAAAATGCATCGTCAGGTATAGCGTCCTCTTAACCAGTTTCTTACATTATATTTCAGAGCAAATAAATATTGAGAGCCACAATTATCATAGTCATTAGGTTAGGCACCGCATTCCCCATATTTCCATCACCACGCATGCCGGATCCACATCAACCTCCCTCCTAAGGGTCATCACCACACGATGCTATTTGTTTATGTTTGTTATGTCAAAAACCAGGTACTGACGTAAAAAAACTGGAGGGGTAGAGAACTCGTACAATCAGAACAAAAAAAAAATTCTTGGGGAAGACGAATATTAGCAAGGTACAAAAAGCGCAGGGTAGTGATCCTGACGGGGTTAGAAGGTCACGGAGAGGGAAGCCACCCTTTCGCCTTTCCTCTCACAGAAATAACTGACTGAGAAAAGAAGGAATTTCTCCATATGAGGCTGGAAAGTAAGTACCTTCGCTATTTCGATATCATTCTAACCCCAATCCCTATATAATCCATAATTAGCTAGCATTTCACGGGTCCGGTAGATCCACTACATGAACATGTACCCATGTAATCAATCCCAAAATATTAATTCTCTCTCAGTTCTCTTTCACTGACTGAATCTTGGGAATCAACAAATCCAACGGGGGAGTCACCAAACGAAAAAATTGAGGGGGAGAGACCAAAGCGGGCTATTACACAGCAGAGAGCGCCGCCATATTAGTATAGGAGAGCAATTGTAAAAGCAGGCACTTTCGTGTCATAGCACCTTAACAGTGCACATTCCAAACATTTGGATAGGTGTCCCATAGTAACTTAAAAGATAAAAAAAACTAAAACTAAAAATTGAATTTCAGTCGAGAAAAATTATTAACTATGGAACCCTAAAACCAAATTTTGGAAAAGCGCCCTTAGCTACACTGAGCAGATAGGAAAAACAGAGCAATGCTAAGTAATTAACAATTAGAACCCAATCAGCCTTCTTAAGGGTCCATTCAAATTACCTCTTCAGAGTTTTGATCCACCCACTAAAATATAAAACAAAAACAAGGTTAATAGAAAGAAAGGTCACACGGCCAAATCAAAACATGTTATCCAATAAAATATGTAATATTATTTAAATAGCTGCGTTGAATAACATGGAAGCTATGCAAAACGTACCTAGGGCGAAATCTAATCAAGGAATGGTATGTAAGATTACGTAGACACATACAGAGCCAGAAAACTTTTAGGCAATGATGATTAACTCCGCAAAAGGACTCTCCAAAGGTTCTAAGATGTCGCAGGGACACGAGATGACGCTGATCTGTCGTCACCTCGTGTCCCTCCGTCATCTTCAACCCTCTATACTCAAACCAACTATAGCTCAGACTTGTACGTCACTATTGTCCTAAGAAGATAGACACATTTGGGTCATCTAAGGGTGCGTCCCACCATGCACAGTTAAAATTAAACTGGAGACTTTCTCCTATGTTTACCATGTTAAATTTAACTTTTACTAGTGATTTTCTCAGAGGAAATCTCCAGTTGTTTTTTAACTGGGCATGGTGGGACGCACCCTTAGCCTGTTATTTTGGAAGATCTGACAACTGTTTCTTTCTCAAAAAGTCTGTCTTCTTAGGATAATAGAGACAGGCAAGTCTGGGCTTAAGTTGGTTTAATCATAGTACGGTCATCTTTCTGTAAGCTGGCAACTTACAATGCTCGCAGGTGTCAGGAAGTCACACGTTAAAGTAAAAGCTAAACATTTCACTAAAAACAAGCTACGCAACGATTAATAAACTCATCTTAAAATCTAGGATAGGTTAAATATTTTGATATGGGGATAGTTACCACCTAAGGTATTTACCAAACCTCCCAGCCAATTGGAAATTTTCGAAGACCCTAAATCAACGAAACATCATACAGGTGATTACCGTTAGGTTGATGATGAGAAGATGAACATGACTGCATTTTTACTTTCTCGCTGGCCACAATATGGCGAGAAAGTATTGTTTTCGTGCAAAATTTCAAAAAATTGAGATTTTTGGTTACCCATGATCCCGGGGGTCCCCTGAGTCGAAAGAAGTGGTTTCTGGAAAAAGTCTGACCGTCGTTCCCTGCTCCACGGCCTATACCGTTCACCCAATTTTGGTATGGACCTTTCTAAAATCACGGCAGAGGGACAGTTTTAAGGAATTTTTAATTGGTCGAATATTGCGGCCATTATTTCACTTTAATTTTAGTGTTTTAAATTTAAAGTAAAAATACGCCAAATAAATTTATTGCTCAGCCTACTTTGAGCAAGAATTTTCAAAGTGTATCGAATACACTCCGATAGTTCTCCAGGACGCCACTAGGTGACTAATCGAGTACCTACGTAACGCGCCTACGTGGCGTCGACAGCCGGTGGGCCGGCAACATCGTGCCGGGGGGACAAGAACCTGCGCGCAGTGCGGGCTGACCGTTGACCGAGAGCGGATGTAGTTGTCGTCGTGGTCGTAGTTATTTCTTTGAGTTTTTCTCGGGATTTTTCTTCTTTTTCTTTTTGTTTGTTATGATGATGATTGATAGGATGTGAAACTATTGTAATATTAGGATTGTTGTGCCCCACCCCGACTGAAGTAATGCGGGAATGCCATCAGCACATTGTAAAAAAAAAGTGACTAATTGATAAAATTTAGTCGTGCAAATTTTTTCCAAACGGAAAAAAATAGATAATGAATGGTTAGTGGCATAAGTGGAAATAGTCTGTGAGCTTCTAAAAGCTATCATGTAAATAAGTGTGTTATTGGTTTAACTTAACCAAATGAATGCAGGAGAAAGGAAGGGTTTTAGTAAAAATGAAAATAGCGCCGGACGGAGCGGCAGAGGAGGAGAAAAACACAATGGACACCTCAAAGTCGTCGCCAGGCACGAGCGAACCCGATCTCCCACCTAAGGTATCGTAAGCTTTTGGTTTATGCCCTATGTCAAATTCCATGCCTTCTCTGGGCACGTTGGTTGCATTCCCCAACCCAAGGTGTCTGGTGCCACGCTTGGATTGAGATTGGGTTTTGGTTTAGTGGAATATCTCGCCGCATCGCAATAGTATAGGAATACGAACAGAAACATTCCGCTTGTTTCACGCTCGTCCCTAGGTCCAAAGGATGGTTGACATAAATCGTAATTTCAGGCACTGCGGATTCGCCTACTTGGTGAAGTAGAACACTACAAGGCAGCGACCCCATCTTCTGAAATGTAGCAAGAGTCCCAGGGAATGAATATACAAGGAAGCGACCCCATCTTACCAGGGAATGAATAAACAAAATCGACAGTGATTATGAGGTACGACAGTTACCTGACAGGTCCCGATCATCAGAGAGAAACCGGAGCCTAAGCCTTAGTTCTACTGCTGGATCTAGCTGGTAGTAACTTTCATCCGGATCGTGTATTTCGCGTCCCTCCGCGGCTGCCGCCGACGGCCGAGTCCGATGGCGCGGCTTGATGCTCAGGGCCGCACTTGGTTCGTCGATTCTACGTCGCTTCTGTCCTGCGAGGTCCGGAGCATCGTCGTTCCGGCCCGGGATTTGTACCAGTGGCTTTTGAGGAGCCTCTACCTCTGTTTCCATTGCCTGTCGGCGCGGCTGCGCATAGACCGGCTGGATTTGCGGGCCATGGCTGAGGCCGATGGTTGTGTATTACACTGGCATTAAGACTTGGTTGTCTGTTCTCTCTGTTTTCTTCTTTCTGTATTTTGTTCGTGTGACTACGGTCAGTTGACCGGCCCACGGTACCCCAGGTCCATGTTTCTTTTACGAGCAATACTCGCGTGACTCCTTCGTCACCTCATTGCCCAGCGAGGACGTAACCTTATAGGGTACCACTTCCCTGGTGTAAATGTTATTGTGTTGTTTTTGTTTTTGCGTTAGTTATATGAATTATAATCTGTTATTTTTATAAGACCATGCAGGAACACCTTCCCTCTGCATCCCCCAAAACAGGTGGGCGAATGTCACATACTTGAGTCCCTGGTAGAAGAGATCGGAGCTGAAAACCTGCCACCCCAAGAGCACTCGGAACCAATGGGAGCTTTGCATTATTTCTGTACTGATGAAGAACCATGCAGTCAAAGCCTCCCGAAACCTCGTGTCGACAATCATCCGGCTACGACTTGGACATAATTCAGCACCTGCCAATGCACCTCGCAAGGATAGTAGTCCTCGCTTCGGCTAGGTGCTAGGTCCCTCTGCGGCGGAACATAGTGTCATGGGGCGTTCCAGGACGCAGAGGAACGTTGGAGTTTAAACAAGTTTCTGAGGGACACGGGTCTCCCAGTGACCTTAGATGCAGAATGCAGCTCTGGAGACCGGAAACGCGCATGCGCGACTGGACTTCTAGAGCGCAGTGCATTTCCACGATCCATGACGGTCGCTACTAAACTGATTGTGCGAAAGTTACACCATTGAGTCCTTGGTAGAAGAGTTCGGAGCTGAAAACTTTGACCTGCCACCCCAAGAGCACTTGGAACCAATGAGAGCTTTCCATTATTTCTGCACTGATGAAGAAGCCCTTCAAAAGCTCAAAGAAGAGAATATTTCCCTACAGGAACTAGTGGGAGGATATAACGCGTTACTTCGTTAGTAACGACCAATCGGTAAGTAACTTTGGATTTTTCGAACCAAGTAAATAACACACTCAGTGTCGTGTATATAGACATCAATACACGTGGCTGCAGACGCCAGCCACGTCGGAAAGTCCGGACAGGAGAGTGGTGGAATGAACAATGATTTAGTGCACGCCTTACATTTCCTCCATAATTAGGGTAAGTTACACAAAAGTGGCCCCCCATTTCAGAGCCGGTGCAGCCAACAGCAGTGGCGATTACGGCTACACCACGGCACTCACCGTCAATAGAAAAGCGCCAAGGCTTCCGTCAAGCGACGGCCCCTGCGCGCCTGGTCTTATAGTGCAAGTGCCGTGCATTCCTCCCCAAAGGACTATTTTAAGGGCCCGTTGTGAGAGAACGGACAGCGGAAAATTAGAACAAACGCAGAGATGTATGATCTGTATGGGGAACCGACGGTCGTAGCGGAAATCAAGATCTGCAGTCTCACCTGGGCAGGCCATGTGGAAAGGATGGAGTATGGAGGGGAACCGAGTGACGAAGAAGGTCTGGTGCCAGAAACCAGAAGGAAGAAGGAGTTCGGGCAGGCTGAGGCTGAGGTGGAAGGACGGCGTACTTGCGGACGTCAGAGAGCTGGGAGTACGAGGATGGCGACGGCTGTCCCAGGACTGACCTGCCTGGAGCAACGTCGTCAAAGAGGCCGAAACCCTCAATGGGTTGTAGCCACAGAGTAAGTAAGACCTTATTTGATGTGTCTTGGTTAAAGTCTTATAGGGGACCGCTTCACTGGTGTTAATGACATTGTGTTGTTTTTATAAGACCATTTAGGAACACCTTCCCTCTGCATCCCCCAAAAAAGGCTTCTCCTTAGCTAAATTTCGCAACCCACGACAATCTCTACCAAACTGAGCGGGCGAAGGTTTTAACCCTTGAGTCCCTGGTAGGAGAGATCGGAGCTGAAAACTATGACCTGCCACCCCAAGAGCACTCGGAACCAATGGGAGCTTTGCATTATTTCTGTAATAATGAAGAAGCCCTGCAAAAGCTCTCAAAGACTATTATGGCGAAGAGAATATTTCCGTACAAGAACTAGGAAAGGAAGGACCGGATGTGAAGCGTTACCTCGTTAGTAACGACCAATTGATTAGTAACTTTGGATTTTTCGAACAGAACAAATAATGCCCTTGCCTGATTTGTAGGAGTCAAAGCCTCCCGAAGCCTCGTGTCGACAATCATCCGGCAACGACTTGGACATAACTCAGCGCCTGCCCATGCACCTCGCAAGGATATGGGAGTCCTCGCTTCGGCTAGGTAGCTCCTAGACACTTCGATAAGCTAAACATAATATGATGATGATCCTATTGAGGTTCCCACCACAACTGTATGATAGTATTTTTTAATTTTGTTTGACTTGTTCTTGTCAGATTCAAGAAGTTCCTAAGTACGTGCTACCGTTGCTGACAGAACAGCAGGAGGAGAGGGGCCTCTGCGGTGGAACGTGGGAGTTTAAACAAGTTCCTGAGGGAGGCGGGTCTCCCAGATACCTTAGATGCAGGATGCAGCTCTGGAGACCGGAAAAGTAGACATATGCCGCGCATGCGAGCCTGGACTTATAGTGCAAGTGCAGTGCATTTCCACGACCCACGACGGTCTCAGCTAAACTGATTGGGCGAAAGTTACACCCTTGAGTCCCTGGTAGAAGAGTTCGGAGCTGAAAACATTGACCTACCATCCCAAGAGCATTCGGAACCAATGGGAGCTTTTGCATTACTTCTGTACTGATGAAGAAGCCCTGCAAAAGCTCTCAAAGACTATTATGGCGAAGAGAATATTTCCGTACAAGAACTAGGAAAGGAAGGACCGGATGTGAAGCGTTACCTCGTTAGTAACGACCAATTGATTAGTAACTTTGGATTTTTCGAACAGAACAAATAATGCCCTTGCCTGATTTGTAGGAGTCAAAGCCTCCCGAAGCCTCGTGTCGACAATCATCCGGCAACGACTTGGACATAACTCAGCGCCTGCCCATGCACCTCGCAAGGATATGGGAGTCCTCGCTTCGGCTAGGTAGCTCCTAGACACTTCGATAAGCTAAACATAATATGATGATGATCCTATTGAGGTTCCCACCACAACTGTATGATAGTATTTTTTAATTTTGTTTGACTTGTTCTTGTCAGATTCAAGAAGTTCCTAAGTACGTGCTACCGTTGCTGACAGAACAGCAGGAGGAGAGGGGCCTCTGCGGTGGAACGTGGGAGTTTAAACAAGTTCCTAGACACTTCGATAAGCTAAACATAATATGATGATGATCCTATTGAGGTTCCCACCACAACTGTATGATAGTATTTTTTAATTTTGTTTGACTTGTTCTTGTCAGATTCAAGAAGTTCCTAAGTACGTGCTACCTTGCTGACAGAACAGCAGGAGGAGAGGGGCCTCTGCGGTGGAACGTGGGAGTTTAAACAAGTTCCTGAGGGAGGCGGGTCTCCCAGACACCTTAGATGCAGGATGCAGCTCTGGAGACCGGAAAAGTAGACATATGCCGCGCATGCGAGCCTGGACTTATAGTGCAAGTGCAGTGCATTTCCACGACCCACGACGGTCTCAGCTAAACTGATTGGGCGAAAGTTACACCCTTGAGTCCATGGTAGAAGAGTTCGGAGCTGAAAACATTGACCTACCATCCCAAGAGCATTCGGAACCAATGGGAGCTTTTGCATTACTTCTGTACTGATGAAGAAGCCCTACAAAAGCTCTCAAAGACTATAATGGTGAAGAGAATATTTCCGTACAAGAACTAGGGGGAAGATGTAAAGCGTTACCTCGTTAGTAACGACCAATTGGTAAGAGTTTTCAAACAAAATAAATTATGCCCTCATTGTCGTGTATATAGACTTAATACACGTGGCTGCAGACTCCTACCAAGTCGGACAGGAGTGTGGTGGAATGAACAATGATTAAGTGCACGCCTTACATTTCCTCCCTAATTAGGGTAAGTTACACCAAAGTGGCCCCCCATTTCAGAGCCGGTGCAGCAAGTAGCGGTGGTGATTATGGCTACCCCATGGCACTCCCAGTCAGTAGCAAAGCCCCGAGGCCGCCGTCAAGCGAAGGCGCGTGCGCGCCTGGGCTTATAGTGCAAGTGCAGTGCATTTCCTCCTCACGGGAATACTTTAAGGGGGGAGAATTGTCGTGTATATAGACTTAAGTACAGGTGGCTGCGGAGAATTAGAACAAACGCCAAGATTGTAGCGGAAATCAAGAGCTGCAGACTCAGCTGGGCAGGCCATGTGGAAAGGATGGAGGGGAACCGTGTGACGAAGAAGGTCTGGTGCCAGAAACCAGAAGGAAGGAGTTTGGGCAGGCCAAGGCTGAGGTGGAAGGACGGCGTACTTGCGGACGTCAGAGAGCTGGGAGTCCGAGGATGGCGACGGCTGTCCCAGGACTGACCTGCCTGGAGCAACGTTGTCGAAGAGGCCGAAACCCTCTATGGGTTAACCACAGAGTAAGTAAGACGTAAGACCTTATTTGATGTGTCTTGTTTTAAGTCTTATAGGGTACCGCTTCACTGGTGGTAATGTTATTGTGTTGTTTTTGCGTCAGTTATGTGAATTATAATCTGCTATTTTTATAAACCAGGAACGCCTTCCCTCTGCATCCCCCAAAACAGGCTTAACCTTAGCTACATGGCACAACCCACGACGGTCTCTACCAAATTGAGCGGGCGAAGGTTTCCACCCTTCAGTCCCAGAAGAGTTCGGAGCTGAAGAGCACTCAGAACCCATGGGAGCTTTGCATTATTTCTGTAATGATGAAGAAGCCCTGCAAAAGCTGAAGACTATTATGGTGAAGATAATATTTCCGTACAAGAACTAGGGAAGGAAGGACCGGATGTGAAGCGTTACCTCGTTAGTAACGACCAATTGATTACTAACTTTGGATTTTTCGAACGGAACAAATAATGCCCTTACCTGATTCGTAGGAGTCAAAGCCTACCGAAACCTCGTGTCGATTATTATCCGGCTACGACTTGGACATAACTCAGCGCCTGTTCATGCACCTCGCAAGGATATGGGAGTCCTCGCTTCGGCTAGGTGCCTCTGCAGCGGAACATATCGTCATGGGGTGTTCCAGGACTCAGGCAGAACGTGGGAGTTTAAACAAGTTCCTGAAGGAGGCGGTCTCCCAGAGATCTTAGACGCATATACTGTGCAATTTATACTATGCTAGTGAGATTCGAAATTTATATGGAGGAATATAACAGAAAAAATAACAACTTACCTGTGTACGGGCAATATGTAAATATTTACCCATTCCTCCGGCTCTGGAGCAGGGAATAGACTTTTTTCAGAAACCACCTTTTTCGACTCAGGGAACCCCCAGGATCATGGGAAACCAAAAATCACAATTTCGAAATTTTGCACGAAAACAATACTTTCTCGCCATACATGGCTAGCGAGAAAGTAAAAAAGGAAACAACCACGATTGTGTGGTCACGCTGAAGAATGCACCATAACGCTATCACCTGTATGCACTTCGTCGAAATACCCTACTGAGTGGCGTGTATTCTAACTGGCTAGGTGAGTTATTTGGCTGGGAAAGGCGGGAATGGAGTTTGGGCAGAGGAATGTCTTCAAGTGTGGGGGCGACACTAATTCCCCCTATTAAATGAGTTGAGCTAAAATTGCAAAGCAGTTCAGTTTCGGTAAAAATACTGAGGGCTCGACTACACGCTCACATTCTCGATTAAATATATTATAAATAAAAATAGTATCAAGAAAATTGTGTTCCTTCAGATATGAACATCAATTTGTATATAAATTGACTACATGTTTGCCAAAACGGGTCAGCAGAAAGAAATTGAATAAAAAAATTAACGTGTAATCAGACCCTAGTAGTATAAAGTCCACCTCACTCTTGTATGAGAGTAATGTTCTGTAATGTAGTTCTAAAAAAAAACAAGGTTTCCAAAATAATTTTTTGTTCAGAACAAGAAGTAGACTTCAAAAGAAGGGATCAAAATGATCTAAAAGAATTAAGCAACGATAATTCACATTTGTGTAGGCTACCACCCCTGAGTATTACTGAAATTTCCTCTCATCCACGAGTGACTTGGACTATTGCATACTTCGTTCCCGAAATGACTGAACGTCTTGTCTTGTAACCGAAATGAGTGCGATGGAGCTGGGGGCTATAGGGTGGGGGAGCCTAGTTCTTATCTTCAAACTGAATGTATTCTACCTTGGTGATTTTCTTGGGGTCAGGCGTGCCCGTCTCGAGGATCTCCACCTTCTGGTACACGTTGGGGGAGTTGAGCCATTTGGTTCGGTCGAACCGGTTACGTCCGTCTACGTACTTCTTCCAGTTGCTGCAACAATATAATAAATTTATCTCCTGTTTTGCTAACGGAACTGGATAACACTGGTAACTGCAGGAGCCCCAATGGCCGTGGCTGCTCTAAAAGCTAAACATTGTGTCGAAGGAAAACAAATGACTGGGAATAGGACACTATGTTTGGCTTTCACTGGAGAAAGAATTCCCTCGAATCATAGAAATGGTGGTGCAATTACCGTGCTAAATACAGTATGCCATAGTTTTGCTGTCCCTTTTTTCCAAGGATCCAAATATGGCCGAATTTGTATTTACTGGGTATATTCTGGATCTGTTACCGCAGTAACGAGATTGGTGGAGTCTTAGCAATGTTTTAGCGTTAGGAGCTTAACGCGTAAATAACGACCAAAGATCCTGAATAAATCTGCTAGGCTTAATTGTATTTTGTAGTCTGGTGGCTGATTTAGTTTGTAGATTATCGCATTGGATATTCTCATCAATGAATTAAAAGTGATTAGATTAGAACTTACCCCAGTCGGTACATTTCCTCCTCTTCGATGAGGTAGCCCAGCGAGGAAACGGCGGGCGGGACCTCCACGTCGTTCTTCGGTTTCGGAATTTCCCCCTTGACCAGAGGATGTCGATACAGGTAACCGGTGCGGAACCCCTAAAACAGATCAAGTTTCTGACACGTGGCATGGATATAACATATAACACTCCGGAATCCGGAAAAAAAAAGTTGCATGAAACTTTGCCAATTTCTTTTCGAAAAGACCTGAATCGACACCCGGATGACTCAAAAGTACACAAATAAAACGAACACCACGGACTGCCAAACACTTCGACCAACTATTCTTGCAAATAAACTTGTTTGTAGACAATTTAAATGCATCCTTCTTTGACTCCACAGGAGGCGGAGACCAACGCTTATTCTGTTTTCTTTGAACACCAATATTCTGGGGAAGCTGTTGGATATTCACGTCTTCTCAACAACTCACGGCATTGTCAAGCATTCGGACGAGAGCCTCAAACTCGAGCTCGCCGATGCGCGCTGGCTTGGCGCGTTTATCAGCCGGGTCAGTGGGGGGCGCGCGGTGCGCCGCGTCATAGATCAGCTTCCGCGTCTCGTCCTCCACCAGCACGAGGTTGTCCAGGCCGGCCGGCAGGAGTTTCAGCTGCGTCTCACACGCCAGGACCACGTTGTACACGTTAAAGAAGGCCTCCTCGACGGTCGCCCCTCCGCACACTGCCCCATGGTTGTTTAGTAGAAGCACCTGGAACAAGACGGGAACATAAACATGTTTTAGAAGAATGGGAGAAGTTTTTAGAACCAAGTCCCAGAGATCGGGAAGCCACTCTTTTGCCAGTCCGCTCAGTAGCAAAGCAAAAATTGAAAGTTTACTCTGAACAATTTGTTTGTTGTGTACAACTTCCAGCAGCCTCAACTGGAGAATTACTGTCTTTCCTTAAAAATTATTTCAGTTGTACCAAAGAGCAATTTTTCAATTTTTCCTTTGGTACCAGGTGGAACAAAAAACAACGGCTATCCAGTCAAATTAATTTATTAATTTTGTAGTAACTTACCTTGTTAGTGGGACCCAGGTTACGGATGATCTTTTCCCGCTCCTCGGGATCGAATCCAGGGTGAATGTATGGGTGCTGGCTGACTTCCCCGATGACTACCGCCTCCTCACACAGTGGCAGCAGCCCACACTTCAGTGCTGACACCTGAATCAACAAAATATTTATGCATATATAATACAGAGTGATTTTTTTTACACACAAAACAATGAAAAAAAAAAAAAAAAAAAAAAAAATCGGTCAATTGTTAAATCGTAAATCAGTTTCCTCGAAAAAATGTCACTTAAGACCTATCTCGTACCACGTTTTTAACTTCATTAACAACTATTGGCATCAGAACTGTCTCCTGAAAACTAGTCAAACAAATCCGAAACTTACTAATCGGCTGATTTAAGTAATTTATTTCCGACGACAGAAATATCTATTATATTTCAGAACAAAAAAAAAACACAGTCACTAACCGCAAGAACGGGCGGAGTGTGTACATGGATGATGCACTTGAGGTCAGGTCTGTTGGCGTGGATGGCAGAGTGCAGCAGGAAACCACTGACGTTAGCACGGTAGTTGGTGGTGCCGGCCTCCACTATATTGCCCTGCATATCCACCTTGACCAGGCTGGAGGCGGTCACCTCATTGGACAACACACCGTGAGGGTTTACTAGGAAATGGTCTTCGTCCTGGCTCAATCGCACCTAGAAAATAACAAAAAATAAATCAATATTTCGATTTTTTTGCAATAATGGACGTAATCCTCATGTTTGGGTATTAATTTTAGACACCTCTACACATCAAATTCGAAGCAGATCGACGGAACGGTAATGCAGCAATCGGCAATCAAAAAATTTATACAGTTCTCATTCTCTATCACACTCTATATAACGAAAACCTCTGTGTAACGAACAAACGCTACAGTTCCTTTAAAACCCCTGACTCATTTTGAAACTCTCTTTATTGCGAGTAAACCTACGTGGTCCTTCGACGCTCATTCTCATTATAGAGAGAGTTTTTTCTCCACTATTTTGTTAATAAGTCTAAGAACAAAATCGCAGAACGACACGTAATATTTATGCTAACTCTCGTACCAAAAAAAACGGCAGTAATTTTCAACCAAAAAAAACGGTTAAAACTGACCCCAAACAATCTATCATACAATTTCGCCAAAAAAAATTCATGGCTATCGTCCAATTACTCTGGTTTTCTGTTGCGTCACACAAGGAATAATAAACAAAAGTTTGCTCTCGCTTCCAAATAAAATCATGAAAAAAAAACCCTATAAAGTCAACAAATTGTAACTATCTATTCTGGCCCAGAGTATTAGGCAAACGCTCAGATATGTATTATGGAAATGGCACGTTGAAAAGGAGCTGAGAAGAGGATATTCATAATGGAAATGGCCAAGGCGATGACTCGCCGAAAAATGTAAAGGGTAAACAGCGAAGCCGAACAACAAGAGCAGAAAGAGCGGCAAGAGCGAGCAGCGGAACTAATGCCCGCAACTACACACCACACTGCTGCTCTTCCGGCGCCTTGCTCAGGCATCTGCAAAACCATCGTCCGAACCACCAAAAAAAATCGTAGGTCTGAAAGGGCAGGTGTGATTACCCAGCTTGGGCACAACAGAAGCTGGGCCGAAGCAGAAGGGAGTTGGCCGAAGCCAGTAGTCGATGCTGTAAGTGGAAAATATTGCTTGAGCAGGGATGCGAACCCAGACCTCTCCGACCACAAGTCAGACTCCTTGAGAAAGGGAGTCGAAAAAAAAACGTAAACAAACACGATTGAGTGGTTGCCCTTAAGAAAAGGTACCTACCGCTTATGATTCACTGAACCCAAATGGAAAAGAAGGAACATTCCGACACGTGTGACGGACCCTCTATTTGCAATTCAATGTGCATTTGGTACTTAGCCATTACATGGTAGGCAGATACCAGTATTCAGCAAGTGTGCGGAGGGCGGCGTGTTGATTTACCTAATTATACCGCTGTGTGTTTCGGTATGCACGCTACCTGAGTGTAGCTCGTGCCAGCCCTACACTGGCCCGCATCACGGCCCGCGTCCATCTACCGCGCGGCGCCGCCGTTTCTGTCAGCATCTAGGCATGTATCCCTATCCTGCTCTAAGCTTTTGGAGTCCTTCAAACCAGCACTCGCTTCTCGTCACCTCTATACATAAGGGAGTCATCACGCCCGACAGTCCAGTTTTCCTACTCGAGCTGGACAAGACTCACTAGAAAAAAAATTTATCAACCCAGGACTAGATCGGGGGTCCTCTTGCTTTACCACTGCACTAATCCGCCACTGCTTGCATACAAGTCACCCAGCGAATGGCCGTTTCCGCAACGGTCTGCTAAACAACATGACGTCACCGCCAATCCTATACTGTCTGGCCCCTATTCTACTAACTAGTGACTACTGAGGACTGCAAATGACCAATATCACACGTGCTCAGTTGTCACAGATCCTTTTGCTATTTCGGGCTGTGACTACTCAACGTTTGTGGCGGTTGTTAATTCTTCTGATTATGAAATGAATTTGTCTAAAGCGAAAGAGTGATTTAGAGAAGTGCTGAGAATGTAAGAGACACAAGTTCAAGTTCCTAAACGATACAAACGATACAAGTATATTACTGAGGAAACTGCTGGATATTTCTTCGTCAAAACATAGTACATCTAGTGTGGCTTTCACTATATCCTAGACAGCAAATTTATCTTCTCGATAAAGTAGCCAAAACTTTATCTTGCCGTTAAAAGTCCACTAGCTAACGTTAACATAAAGGCGCTCTCGGGAGGATGGTGAGAAACACACTAACTTTTCTTTTCGGAACTTTTAAGAGGAAAGTTCTGACTGATGATGGATTTTTTGCCGCCCATAAGATTAACATTGCGAGCGGCGATTCATTTTCAAGGTTTACCCTTGGTTGGAAAGACACAAAATTTTGCCTGTACCTAGCCCTAACAATGTTCTAAGGAGTGTTCGAAGCAAATTTCCCAATTTCTCACTGGTTTCTTTTATTGCAACTGTTTTGCAAATGCTAGCATCGCATACCTCAAGAAAGTGCTGTATCTAGAAAACCAGTAAAATAATGGGAAATCTGCTTCGAACACTCCCTAGAACATTGTTAGGGCTAGGTGCAGGCAAACTTTTGTGTCTTTCCAACCAAGGGTAAACCTTGAAAATGAATCGCCGCTCGCAATGTTAATCTTATGGGCGGCAAAAAATGCACCGTAAGGAACACTATAGTAGACTTTAGGAAAAAAATCACTCGATTATTAAACAGAGTAAAGAGACATTACATTTCAGAACAAAAAAATATCAAACCGTTTTCTCAATAACCAGTCATTAGGAAAAAAACAAATAGCATGGGACTTAATAAAACTGCAGTTTGCAATCGGAGAGTTGCACGCCAGTCTGCGGTTCCCCTACAAGAAATCCACTCCCCATTTAAAAGAACATTGTGAATAATAGAAGCTGCAGAAGGATAATAGCCATGAGACTCCCGCTAGCAACGGAAACAGCATCAGCGTCGCCATGTAACCATGGCAACTAGACGCCACGACTGACAACACGCATAAAAATCCCCCTGTAGAGAGGGGTGGGGGGTCTTTTGCTTGTAATACGACCATCGGAAACTATAAAACGGTTGGGACAAAAGAAATACCATAAATCAAAAATAACACACAATAACACATCATCCATGAATTGTTATTCCGACTGATAGAAAACCCTAGCTCTCGGGTGATCATTCGATGGGGACCTACTGCTTTAGTGGGTTCCGAACCACCACACTCTTGATACACATTTCACTTGACATGCAGAACATAGAGGTGAATGCCATCAGAAAAACTTTTTTGGCAGGATCGGGATCGAACTCGGCTATCGAGACTGTTATAAATACGGACCTACATCTAGCACATAAGGGGTACATACCGTGATGATATTGTGGATGCCCTGGGACCATCCGTACAGGTCCATCAGCCGGAACACGGTGGCCAGCTTACACCGAAGGTTCTTCTCTCCTTTCGCATAGCCCATGCTTTCCACACCGCGGATATCGTTGATAGGGTTCAAACAGTGTGATCCTGAAAAAAAAAACAATACTTTGTATAGGGGAATGTAAACATAAAACATGTCACCTCATCGTGAGGTCCTGAGTTCGAATCCCGGCATCAATTTTTTTTTACTCAGTAGTTGTTTGGTAGATGTTTTTTGGCCGAAGCCGAATATGAGTGAGTTTAGTAGTGGGCCGAAGCCAATACATCCATGTCGGAAGCGGAAATTTTTCCGATTTGAACCCGGACCTCTCAGGACACAAAGCGGACCCCTTGACCACTCGGCCACTGAGAGGCACTTTCCTCAGTAGTATCTACACAGGTGTCGCTTCGGTAAACAACCAGTTTCTTTAATCAACATCTGTGAGTTCGGGGCAAGGGTATGAGCTGCAGGCATCAATAGGTGAGTTACTCGATCGTAAAATTACAATAACCATAAGATAGTACAAAGTTTTTCAGTTTTTCGCCTCAGATGAGCTGGACAGGAAGCTACGCCCGATGACGTGGAGTATTCTCCCATCACTTTTTTGTCTACATCACGAAAGAGCCATTTGCCAGCATTGGGCCTGGGTCTGGACTACAGTTACCACGCTAAGGCCTGAGTGATGAGTGATGCATCCACTTGACCACCTACTAACACAAAGACCCATTCATCCAACAAATTGAACTCCCATCTTCTCTGATTCTTTCTTTAGCTACTGTACCAAGAGGGAGAGGACGCGGGGAGAAGTACGTTTATGTTCTTCTGAACCAAAACAAAGCACTTTTTCTTATATTATCATAGAAACTAACCCCCTTATTGCAATGAAAACATTTAGGCACTTAGTCAATTCTATTTAGAACATAAAGTGAGCAAAAATTCATTAAAATTACTTTTACTTACTTCACAGTGTTACTTTAAAGAATTTTTGCTCAATTTTGAATTCTAAAGAGAATTGACTCAGGATATACTCTGTTATTATTTCAATAATAAGGACGTTACTTTCCACGACAATCTGAGAAAAAGTGCTTACTTTTGGTTCAGCGGAACATAAATAAACACAACTATAGGCGAAGGAACCAATTAATGGCCACTTTGAAGGGAGGCATTCCGAGAAAAGTTCCCCTTCCAGGTAGCAGTTCCCCTTCGTGCTACAGTGGACAGTGCAGGGTAGCCAATGAAACGCTGGCAAAAACCCGAGCCACCCCAAGTGGGAACCACTATAGCTATTAAATCGTTCCTTCGACGATACTCCCACTTCATCTTACCTTTGAGCTGGATGCGTCCAGCCTGTATGCCCATCATGTCCGAGATCTGCTGGAGCAGGCCGGCAGGGCCGTTGCCGTCCTTCATCTGTAGGTCTATGATGCGCTCGAGCTCTTCACGGAACAGGCGTGAGTTCATCATGGCCTCCACACGCTTCCTCCGCTCCATCTCGCGCACATCCGCGTCAATGTCAGCGGGACGCAGCTTCCCTCGCTCGTCTTCCTCCCCGCCGCCCACCCCGTTCTCCACCCCATTCGTCTGAGGCTCTGTCTCGGCCATGTTAGCACCAAGGCTTGTCCTGCAACAAAAACAAACACTCAGTCAATAGGGCTGTCTTTATTTAACAGGAAAACTGAAAGAAATACGTCTACTGCAATGCTCTTGCGTCTATATAGAATCTAGATGGACTGAGACTTAAAGCAGGCTGGGTTCAATAATCAGTATAATCAAACACTAATCACCTTCTTATAACAGGTTCTGCTGCAGAACGGAGAGTACATGGTAATTTTGAGGTAGGTCGAGGATATGTTATTCGTATATTTTCAGTTATTCTATATACAGGTACATATACATAGGATATTCAGCAGGAAGCTTCCATGGGATGAGCTTTGCCATCCACTGCTACATTTCGTCAGAGTGAAGGTACACTCAATTAAACAGTAGTGCATGGGTTGTTAAGACCAGGACTGCCAGCAGGAAACCTATCCAACAATAACCGTAGTGTGAACTACGAATGATTCTGAAAACTAAACGAAGAGACTGACGGGTAAGCCATACTCATAAAAGCGTTATCTAACGCACTCCCACACCCATATTCCTAACTAGCTTGTAAGCTGGAAGATAGCAGCAATTTTGCACTATAACTTTCAAAGCCGCAGTTCAAGTTGCTGAAAACAATCTTTTTCCTTTCCTACTTCACCTACACTTCACGGCCACGTTCTCTTTTCAATTTATTATTTAGCGGCTGCTTTCCCCGCGAAGTTGTTCGACATTCTTCTTTTCACCTATCACTACTTTCTATCCCAGTGTGAATCTAGCTTTAACCCGCAGAAATGTACTCGTAGAACATTTTACGACAGGAAAAGCTAGGGTTCCAAGCCAGAAACGACCGATCTTGCTTTTTTTTTTTTACGGGGGGAAAGTTTACAGCGACTGGGACTCGAACCTGCATGGCTTCTAAGGCTGACCAAATCGGACGTCCTAACCGCAGGAGGTTTTAAGACACTTAACAGAGTCGTCGGATACACCAACTGAAACTATAACGTCCAAATAGCGCCTGGTTAACGCCACTTGGTGCTATAAATCGGTGCTAGCTGGGCCTTAAAAGAACGGGAATAACTCGCCTGAACGATGGATCGAAAGTCTGAATCATCCAGGCTAGGAGAGAGGAGAGAGAAATGTGGTTCGATCTTAGGATCTTATCATAGAGTCAATAGTCAAGAGAGTTGGGTTTGAAGTGTATTTAGGAGCTTGTCGTCATCGGATTCGATAGACCGTGATGATAGCACGATAACCAACCGAACTACCAAACCAGCATCAACAACCTACGAGTATCATAAATAATACTGCTACTGGTAGGGTGGAAGGTTTCTACGTGAAGACCGAACATACATTCAACGATTTTTCTGTACACTTTATGAGGAAACTATTGGATATTTAAATATTGTGACTTATGATGTTTTTTTAAGGCTGAATATACATTCGCTATTTTCGACTACACGTACTTGGTTCGCAATGCTAAGTACTTCAAGCCCTACTCCGAAGTTACAGGGCGAGTGGAAAGTGTTTATAGGGGGATGTAAACCTGAGACTCTTTGTCGTGAGGTAGTGTTGTATTTTTGCATGAAATGAGTAATAAGCCCACAGGAGCGATTTTAAACAGTCAACTACCAGTCCACATCTTTTTTTGACAGATCGCGAAAACACAACACTACCTCATGCGGAATATTTTTTTGAAAAATTTCGGACTAAAAAATGTATGATTTTATCGTCACATTTAGTAGAAAAGCTTGATAAATGTTTGTACTATTTACCGTAGCCATGTTGCATTTTGGCAATTTTTATTTCACTTACGGAAGTGGGTAATTTCAACAGCATTTCTCAACTTTTCTCCTGTAAAAGCTAAACATAGTGTCCTACTTTTACTCGTTCGTTTCGCGTTCAAATAGCACACTATGTTTAGCTTTTAGAGTAGACACAATTAATACGATATTGCAATTACCAGTCTCCGGTTGTACTAATATGTAAACATTAGTTTTGTCGAATATTTACTTTCGCACAGTGGTTTTGGCGGAGTTCGTCGAGAATGTATGGTGGCCGTTAACGGCCGAAATCAACATAAGACATATTATATTTCAGAACATTTAAGTATCCATGCAATAGCATCCTCAAAATGTGCAGAAAAAAACGTAAACAAACACGACTGCGTAGACGGTTGGCATCCCTGGACGTATGGTTAGTAGGGAGGGATGGTAGTTTTTGTGTGGATACCCGCCATCCCTGAGTTGCCATTCCCCTCCATTCCAGAATGCACTGTATGCGGCCAGCTTTAATATCAGAATACTGTTCTGGAGGGGAATACTCAAGTGGAACCCCTGTAGTGCTATTTTTCAAGGTTGACCGACGAGCAAAAGCAAGGTGAGTGACCGCAGCGCGCTGGAGGCTGCGGAGAGACAAGGCTGAAAGGACTGGGAACACAGCCGCAGGGAACACCGTCATTCTTCTTCATTATTTGAGCAGACCGCAAATGGCGGGTGACGGATGACGGGGCAGCGTGACCACCTGATACGGCGTCTGCCGGTCCTGAAGGCATGTCAGCCCTTTTTCATCATACGAAAGGAAGAGTGCTGCACACAGAATTGTTCCTTATGTCTTATGTCTCTTATGAAAACAAAACTGCAAGGAAGACATTTCAATTCCACGCAAAAGCAGTTCAAATTCCAGGCGTTCCTTGCAACTGCTGTGCCTCCCTAGTAACCCTAGTACTAATATGTCACCAAAACAGCCCCGACAGCCGAGTGGTCTATAGATTGATGTCTTTAGAGGAACACTTCGAGACGGGCCACACCGGTTCGATCCCGACCCTGTATCAAAGTTTTTCTGATCCGCTCTCAAGTGTACATCGAGACTGTGGTGGTGGGTGGGGAGCTGGTCTGTGGTAGTGCTGCCAGCTGAGCACCCACCCGTCTATACTGACTAATCATACCACTAGAACTCATCGTGCATGGCATGAGACAAAGCATGCGACGAGTTGAAGGAGACACATACTATACACATCAGACCATACTATAGTGTGACAGGGACATTAGCAAGTTCTGGATAAGTGTCAAATCTCACAGAATGCGTCCATTCTGAACAATGGAGTTCCCTCAGCTGCGGTCACCCACACACTGCCTTGTAGAAGCATTTTCAATACCTGGGGACTAGTTGGGAAAATCATCAGCCCACTCAGGACACAATAAGTCTTTGACCACTCGGCCAATGACGAGCACTTGAGGAAAATATATGCAGTGCAGTGCAATTCCCGAAACAATCAATTTTCCAGAACAAAAAAAAATCTAATGAAAATCATGAAAATATTAAACAATTGAGAAGCCAATATTTCCTCTGTGGAGAAGCTTAAAAAACAAAATCCAAGAGAAGAATTTCAAGGATGACGTTTATCAAGAGCCCTCCAACCCCAGCGTACTGCCAGTCAAGTTTTTAGAAGATCTTTCTCGAATAACACGAACATGCTCCAAAGTGTAGGTATTCACTATGCCACCCCTCCTTTAACACATAACGAGGTCACCTTTCTGAGTGATTACGGCACTGGCCGTCTCATTTCGTTCCTCACTGTATTATCTTACGGACCAGCACGCTCCTATACGCTCGCAATCGCCGTCTATGATTGCTTCCTTCGGTAATTTTAAACTCAAATTGGGTCCTTGAACCTCCATGTCCGTCTCTATTAT
Organism: Mesopsocus fuscifrons; assembly: GCA_950004255.1. Classification (NCBI taxonomy): domain Eukaryota; kingdom Metazoa; phylum Arthropoda; class Insecta; order Psocodea; family Mesopsocidae; genus Mesopsocus; species Mesopsocus fuscifrons. Next base: position 2,161,584 of record OX465373.1, read on the forward strand.
CCCCCTCGCATGGAAACTTTTTTCAGCTATCTCAGGAGATCTCTAATGCTATAAGGTACTGAAGGTTTTCATATTGCCGACACGAGGTATATACAAAACCAGGGTACGTATAACTGTGATGGAACCAACTGAAGCGCAGACATACCTGTCTCTATTATCCTAAGAAGACAGACACTTTGTTTGAGAAAGAAAGTGTTCTTGTTTTAGGTAGATTTCGAAGAAAAATCTACCTATTGTAGTCGTACCAGTAGTCTCACTTTTGAAAAATTTCTTCACAGTTCTTCTTTTTATGACCCCTGGATCCCAAAACCACCGTCAGTTAAAAAGTTTATATATATATATATATATATATATATATATATATATATATCATTTTCACTTCCTTGTGAACACGCTAGGAGCCGCATTTTTGAAAAATAATTGGTTTTGACTATTTAATAAAATATAAGGGACTAAAATCTCGGTCGAGTTCGTTAATGGGGGAAATCAGACGAAGGGGGGGAAAATGGGGGGACTTTTTCGAAATCTGGTTTTTTGGCCATAACTCCCTTAATATTGCAACTAATGAAACGTGGTTTTCTCTGAGGGTCGTCTAACAGTACTACCTACAACTTTTCTTAGTAACGTTTTTTGATCCCACCCCTAATGGTTGAATAAGGGTGTAAAAACAGGGTTTTGCACACAAAAAAATTCATAACTTGTGTCGTAGGAGTGTTATCGAGTTCTTTTGTTTTGTAATGCATTTGCCTTAATATTACCTACAACTTTTGTCTGAAAAAGTTTTTCGTCCGACGCACCGTTTAGGCAGGGGGTGGGGGGTTGAATTTTCAAAACGTCATAACTCACTTATTTGGTGAGATATTGAGTTTATTCTTTTTGCTATGAGTTTCTATTAATAATATCTACAACTTTTGTCTGAAAAAGTTTTTTGTAAAATCACTTTCATTTTCTCGTTAAGGGGGGGGGGGGGGTGAAATTTCAAAACTCAATTCCTCCGTTGTTATTGTAGAGAATGCATTTGGGTCAACTGAAAATCTTCTTAACCGTCTTTCTCAATGATTTTAGACTGCTTTTAGTGGATGGAAGTAATCTTCGAAATCTACCTACGCCTTTCGGGGCTGCCGAAAGGGATTTTTTTTAAATAACAGGCTAAGAAGAGGGTCCTAGTGTATAAGAGAAGGGTCTGATAGGGTCACCTTACGAAAAAAAGATGGTTAACTTTGTAAGATAGCTCAGTAACAACTGTTTGCTTATACACTTTATCAGTCTTCTTAGCCTGTTAATTAAGAAGACAAGAACACTGTGTCCTTCTCAAACAAAGTGTCTGTTTCTTAGGATAATAGAGACAGATAGTCAGGGGCTATTCTACAGTTAAGTAGTTCTCTCTACGGTAACAGTGTGTGGGGAAGCTATGGACAGTCAGGTAACGCCATAAGAAGCCACCAACCCTATGTTTGTTGCAGCATATGCCATCAGAGAATGGAGACTGAAACCTTCATACAGACGCAAGGTGCAGGTACAGCGAGGTGTACAGACAGACGAGTGGGCAGCCCCTTCCAGACCTTACGGATACATTAGCACCATGACAACAGCCCACGCGCTTATACCCAATCTCCCATCTTTCACGCAGGCACCCATCAAGTACTCGTACTCGTATACACAAGTCTACGACCTCCATCGACCTAGACCAGCATCCGAGCTGCTATCGCTCATGTTCGTGCGGTCACCACGCGTCTCCTTCAACGAGTAATCGCTAGCACACCTACGCCAAACCAAGAAGTGCACACAAAGAGGCGATTAGGGTCAGAATCACGCCGGTAAGGTACCCACCAGCAGGTGTATTCCCTTTCTCGAACACCAGCAAACCCACCCAACTAACACCTTCAAAATTTATTGTAAGAAGAACTGTTCTCCGTATATTGCATCATGGCGTGCCTTATCTTCTTACAATAAATTTTGAAGGTGTTAGTTGGGTCGGTTTCTAGGCGTTTGAGAAAGGGAATACACCTCCAGGGCTAGGGCCAGGTAAAAGTCTCGACAAGTAGGGAATATAACTTGGGTCGTATTGCTTCATAGCTCAGCCACTGCGATGATTCGGCCCATTTCTCATGGACCCTGAGCTAGAGCTTATTTTGTTGGCCGAAACCGAACAGTAGGTCTATTCCCTTTCTCGAACGCCAGCAAACCCACCCAACTAACACCTTCAAAATTTATTGTAAGAAGAACTGTTCTCCGTATATTGCATGATGGCGTACCTTATCTTCTTACAATAAATTTTGAAGGCGTTAGTTGGGTGGGTTTGCTGGCGTTCGAGAAAGGGAATACACCTCCTGGAGCGGGCCGAAGACAATACATCGATGCCGTAAGCAGAAAATTTTGCTTATGCCGGGATGCGAACCCAATCAGGGGTTCTATTATTGTGAGTGTACACACTTCACGTCTCAAAAACTGTCACCCGCCTTCCGCCTGCATGGAACATGAATAGCATTTTGACAATGACAATGACAGATCCAACAGAACGGACGTAATGATGTAGAGGCCGATGTGAGCACTCAGACGCTTAGTCAAACTGTCACAGGAGCCACAAACACCGTGGTTGTCAAGCGAAATGACTGTAATTTCCGATGAGTACCAGAAGCGAGATCACAAAAGAGTCATCATCGTTTGCGGCTGCACAAGTTTAGCATGGGCGCAACACGCAGAACGTAAAAAGTGTTGGCGCTTGAGGAGGCCACCACCTTCGACGGGTAGAGTGGCAGACTGGCAGAGCCGCGTCATGGAAATGGGGCGCCTAGCGGGACCCCCAGCGGGGCCCTCGCACCAAATGACCCCAAAACACCCGAACCCGTGATCCGCCGCGGACTCTCGGGTTCACGCCGCACGACTGCACTCGCAGTTTGTCACGGAGAAACAGAACAACGTCCGGCCACAGGCCAAACGCAGCGTTAGGTCGATGCGGAAAAAATTGACCACCACAGCCACAGCCGTCCCAGAACTGTCACCTCATTTTACAGTGAAATTTTAGTTACTACTACAAGAATACAGCTAACCTCCAAACTGTTGCTGGGGCTGGAATGGCCGACTTGCAATGGCGAGTACCCACAAAAAACGGACACGGAAGCGCATTTAACAGTCGAAAATTCTAAAGAAACAAGAAAGATCACCATTTTATATTTGTCATTGAAGTTTATACGGATAAACTGCCCACAGAATGCCACAGAAACCTCTCAATATCAAATCGTACGGCCTCCAATTCCGTATCATCATGGGATTATCCAAATCCACAAATCCACCATAAACCAATGCGATGGCGCTTCGTGGAACAGTATAGACACTTAGGTTGGATCCCACCATACTCGGTTAACAGTTAACTCCCGTTAGATTCGCATTAGTTCATATTTAAAACTAAGTTAACCAAGGTTTAACTGCAGTCTAAAACTGCAATAAATCAAATTTCATCCAACAAATGTCAGTGGTCCGGAAGAGGGGTTTACACAGGTGACAGGAATATTTTCGGAAGCGAAGGCGGGGATTAATTAAGGCGATGTTAAGTGAATGGGTTGAGAGTTGAGAGTTATCGTGCGGATGGCCTGTGGCGCCACGGGGACGGAAGTAGGGGGGTCAGGAGGGTGAAGGGGAGGGATAGGCGGGCAGGGCGGCACCCCCGAGGCCACCTTGTTTTATAGTAGGGAAGAAGAAAAATCGGAAACCCTACGAATGTATAGCTAGGGTTCTTTCCCCAATAAAAGCGAGGGAGTTGGTTTTACGTAGCACCTTTAGTGCAACAGGGGACACATATCAATCACTCCGGGTTCGGTAAAACACAAAATACCGCGTACATTTGCTCGCTATATAGAGATGGTGACACTGTGGGGAAAGCGTAGAGTTCCCTCGTTATAGAGACGTATTCAATGACACAACCAGTAGGTAGCTGATACTGGCGACACCCATTTTATTCTCCAGTTTCAACAGTATACTGAAAATCCAGGACCTATACTAGGGTGCAAGGGATAAGGAAATGCCTGAGGCGACGACCCAGCAAGGGGCAGGGTGACCAAAGTGTACCGCAATGTAATAGGAATAACCGGTGGTGACGTCACCAGCCTACACTGGGGTGGAGTTGTTTTGGTCACCCTGCCACTTGCTGGTTCGTCGCCTCAGGCATTTCCTTATCCCTTGCACCGCAGTATAGACAAAAATCGTTGAAATATTTTCTAGGCCTTCGGATGGGGGAAGGACTCTGCATCTGACTAGGGCCTGGCCCTCCTATAGGACTGTACAGTACCAAGCATTTTTTTCCCCGTAGGCAGTGGTAAATAGATCGATAGACAGATATAGCCGGTGCATGGTGCACGAGTGGGAGGGATATACGAAGGGGATTGAATGACACTGCACCGTCTGAACCTCTCACGACCACTTGAAACGTACTCACTATTCACCCTTCCCGCACCCTCACCCGCTTCCGGCCGTGGAAAACAAACTGCAATTAAAAATACACGGCTGGTTGGCGTCTCGAAACTTGTGCTCCACTCCATTGCAGCCCGTTATCTCAAACAACCTTGACAAAAAACAAATCTGCATCAACTGAGACCGCACGTCAGTGTTCTTGCCGCTCACTTCACCTATTCGACCTTGCGGTCAACGGACAAACTGGTCCTAGAGTGACTCATACTTTTATTAGCAAAGAAAGCAAAGGAAGCTGCGCAAATATCAATAAGTAGGTAGTCGTCATCACTCAAGGCCACGGTGCCAAATACCATGGCTTTATGAACCGGCAACTACACATGCATATAGGAACTAACAGCCTCGATGATCACTGAGCACAGCTGCTAAGAAGCAAGAGTATCCAGTCCCGTACTTGTGAGATTTTCCTCGTGAATCTTGCCAGGGCAAAACTCGACTGCAGACTGCACAGTCACACCGGTTCAATACCGATCCTATCAAACTTTTTCTGACGGACATTAACCTCTGGTTCAGTATGTAAAGTAAAAGTATACCGATGCTGTTGTGGTACGGAACATCTAAAACTGTAGGTCCCCATGGACTAACACAATGGCAGGGGAGCCGCTAATAGACCCCACCCTTCTACTTACTATAGATTGTTCCTTCTGATGGTCATGGTGGTAATACTCGACTGGCGAAGCCGCAATATTTCTATACTCGCATACTGCAGGTCTATTCTGGATCTGTTAAGGGTCCGCTATACCTGACGGTGCATTTTTTGCCGCCCATAAGATTAACATTGCGAGCGGCGATTCATTTTCAAGGTTTACCCTTGGTTGGAAAGACACAAAATTTTGCCTGTACCTAGCCCTAACAATGTTCTAGGGAACTGTTCGAAGCAGATTTCCCAATTTTTTACTGGTTTTCGAGATACAGCACTTTTCTTGAGCATTTGCAAAACAGTTGCAGTAAAAGAAACCAGTGAGAAATTGGGAAATCTGCTTCGAACACGACCTAGAACATTGTTAGGGCTAGGTACAGGCAAAATTTTGTGTCTTTCCAACCAAGGGTAAACCTTGAAAATGAATCGCCGCTCGCAATGTTAATCTTATGGGCGGCAAAAGATGCATCGTCAGGTATAGCGTCCTCTTAATGCAAAATTCACGACGAGATAACGACGAGGTGGTGAAGTTTTAGGTAATCAGCGTTAGGAGCTTAACTTGTAATTAACGACCTAAGATCCAGAATAGACCCCCAGATTCCCGACGGTTCCAAGTTTTAATCATTAAAATCGTCGGAAAGCAATGTCTAATACATGCCCTCATCAGTTTTATAAAGATACTTTCACTACAACTGTATCGATTACTTGAGCTAACAAGGAGGTCTGCGGTTTGATATAAAGGACGGGTATTTCCCAACACGGTAACTCTACCCCACCTACCGCGGTCTCCAGGCCAGAGACTCCATCATCCTTATTTTATTTTCATAGCCTATTCAACAAAACATTTTAAATCTGTCCCAAGAAACTGAATATCCGGAACGTTAACAAAAATTTCGACCCTGGGCTCCCCTGCTATATTTCCTTCTTCCATGCTGAGTCCGAATGCAGGGTAGGAACAAACCGCACTACCTGCCAAAAGACGACGTCCGTCCAAAGTCCAAAGAATACACTATAAGAACTCATGCAGGTGCGCGTTAGCAAATAACACAACAAGGTAATAGGTTTCCCTCTTTTGTCAGCAATGACGACTATAAACCCATTTTCTATACAAATTTTCAATAAAAATAACAGAAGGAGAGATTTCTAAGGTTCTGAAATCTTTAGAAAGCAATGCTAGAAAATACTGGAGCGAAATCTATTACAAGCTATATAGGAATGATAATTGGTAATTTTAGCGTTATCCGCTCTTATGATCAGGGGGCAGGGTGGGATCAGTTCAGTGCAACACGACCTACGACTGAGAGCTAAACATCATGAAAAAGAAATCAATTGCAGTCAGCCCTGACATTTTCAGGAACGACTGATTCATAATGAAGCACGATCAGCGACAACATCAAACTTTACCGGAAAGATCATTGACTTGAACAGACACGGACTCTGGAGAATGTCATCATCATGCATCCATACTAATCAACCATTGTAAAACGATTAGGGGACACCACACAATTCCATTTTTTAAATTTTTTTCCGAGGGGGTAACCACTCCAGAGATTCCATAAAGATTTTCAAAGATTCCCAACGATATTCATAGAAAGATGAACACCAAAAGGGTAACCATTCCACACAAAAATCCAAGATTCCCTGAGGTTTCATAAAGATTTCCAATGATTCCCAATGAGATTCCCATGGAGTGGTATAACCCCTCGTTTTTTCCGAACATAATTTGAGGAATTTTTTTTGATATTCAAGTGTTCTGAATTATAATATGTCTTTTAAAAATTAACTGTATATATGTTGTCTTTTTTGCCACTAAAAAAAATTGTCAAAAATTAAAAAGACATATTATTATACTTCAGAAAATCCATGTATCCAACTTTTTCCTGAAATAATGGTCACCCTGGTACCACCCTAGCACCCATTGATTTTTGAGACCTCCCCTTTTACCCCCTACAAAATTGAGTTTTCCCATGGGAAATGTCCGTTACATGGTTACATGCATGTAACTACATAAAATACAGTCGTTATCGAAAAAGTCACAGGGAAATTGGAGGATGTGCGTATAGAAGTTGCTTCGAAACTACTGAGCGAAATATTAAGTCATTCCAACCAAGGGGGGGGGGGAGGGGGGGGATAAAATTAATTCAGGTATTGCAAATGCAGCATCAGCTGAAGCCAACCCCTACAAAACCTTACGGTCGGTAGTGTACCTAAAACGTAGTGCCCATAGACCAGTATAAAGAGACGAACCTTGGAGGCGCTACAGCAGGGACGTTTCAACCCGGAGTACACATTACACTCATCATCAGACACAGTACAGGAAAAAGAGGAAAAGACCGAACACCAGACACTCGGTAGGAATACACAGTGAGGTCCAGAATCGCAGAACGACTGATGTTTGAGAGTGTTGACCCCAGAGCAGCTGAGCGCGGTGCGCTGCGCCTGCGAGCTTGCCCACCACCTGGATCGATACCTTATTCCCATTGCTCTGCAGGGGCGGATTTAACGAGCACCCCATGCAATCCGACGCGCTAAACCTACCCAGAGGCAACACGCTATGAGACGACAACTGGTACGACTAGAGTGGATAAGGCAGTGTGCATGCTAAGTCCGATGCGCCATCCACGGGGTTTTTTTAAAGAACTCTCCGAGTCTGACAGGAGAAGTAGAGGGGAGGGGACAAGCTAGGAACTAGTACAAGAATTCTCAACTTACTACCAGATACCAGCTCCCCAGCCATTGTGTAGTCCACGATGGACGATGGGGACCAACAGTTTTTGGTGGGTCAGCCACTATAACCTCAATACAAAATCCACTCGAGGCGCTGAATGCAGACCAGGAAAACTTAGTATTCCCCATTAAAGACAACCCAGCGTCTAGATCACTCAACTATCGAAGCTAGAAGAACACAGAATCATTTATTTAACACTATCAAGAGAAGGGCGATTTTACCGCAACCAAATACGTTACGCAGAAGAGCAAACTTGTTCGGCATAATAGTTTCATAGCTCCGATTCAGACCAGTGCGTCAACCCCATCTACCAAAGACTAAGGGTATATAAATATCAGTATTATCAATAATTTACCACTAACGGTGGGCAGGGTAAGTGTTGGGAAGCGGGAAGTATAGGGACGGATATCGAGAAAGGATTAAGCACGGCATGTGGCAAATGGAAATGCATCGCTCTTTTATTCTTCACTCCAGCTCAAAGCCCCAATACTCTTTTCAAAAGTTATGGAGCTTTCAACTCAATGAACAGTGGGGCTTCCGGGGATCCCACAGCATGCTCACCCAAGTTCTGGTTACAGACCATTGGGATCAAATACTGGGCAACAGCCCCAATAGTCGGAGTTGTCTGAAAGGCTTGTCTGTATTTTAGAGAGAAACACACACAACCGGTTCGATCCTCATCTTATCAAAGTTTTTCTGATTAGCATCTCAAGTGAAAGTGAACCCACCAAAAACTGTAGGTCCCCATCTTGTACTAACATAGGACGGCTGGGCTACCATCTGAGAACGACGGATAATTCTTGAAATGGCATTTGGTCTCACAGTCAACACCGATGTCACGGCATGACTTTGTCGAGGGGGTAACCACTCCAGCAGAGATTCCTTGAGATTCCATAAAGATTTTCAAAGATTCCCAACGATATTCATAGAAAAATGAACCCCAAAGGGGTAACCACTCCAAAAAAAATCCCTGAGATTTCATCAAGATTTCCAATGATTCCCAACGAAATTCCTGGAGTGGTTAACCCCTCGGAATTTGTCCAAGTCTGGCAACTGACCCGGGTCAAAAATTCTAACCCCGGTTCATGAAAATGATCTTTCAAATTAGAACCTAAACAGTGGCCCACGCTGATGAATATTTCTGCATAAACCCTGCAAGGACGAGTGAGTTGATGAGTGCACTACACACCCAACTCGGGTCAAATCCAACTGATGTGCTGGGAATGATGACCCCGGGTCAGAGGTTAAACACGTAGGTGCATGGGCGTGGTGATATTTCTGACGCTATCATTCCAACGAATCATTTGTACCTCGCTCAAGCCTACATTACATACATCGGGTTATTTCAGCGATCCTGTGTGGAGTCCAATCCAACATGTTCCATAAAGAAACAACTAATTTTTAAGGTTATCCAACATATCAGCTCCATTACCAACTAAATGGAATATCTAAGACCAAAAGAAAATCTTGCCAGGCCTGAGTTTGAATCTTGGGACGCCTTTTACCGTTTGGCTCCGGGCAGTTCCATTAAATAATAGGTCCCAAAAAATTGGCCGAAAAATGTATCTTGCCGTTAAAAGTCCACTAGCTGACGTTATGATAAGGAAGCTATCGGCAGGATAGTGAAAGGCACCAACTTTTCATTTAAGAAAAGAGAGGTTTCCATGCTATCTGGACAGTTAGTAAGAACAATAATTCAGCGAGTAAAAGCGATGACATCAAACAAGTATTTTTCATTCAAACCAGATGTTCGTTATCTCATAATAACAACCAGTTCAAAGGCCGATTCATTAGGAGGCCCAACTACACAAAATTTAGATTATTATCCCGTCCTTATCTTTACCTCAAGATAGTTAACTCGAGGCCACAAGAAGCTCTTCAGCCTCAAAATCGACTCGGTAGATAATCTGGACAAATCAGTATTAAAAATTTTGGGAGTGGATGGAGACAGAATGCAAGGCAGCAGCTGATGATACATTTCGACCGACATAAGGTCAACATTGGGAGCAGTGAATTATCTTTTTTTTTTTAACGCGCGACGTTCAGAGAACATTATGCGCCGATGAGTTGGTTTGTTAGATTTTGTGGCCGAAGCCGAATATGAGTGGTCCGAAGCCAGTTTAGGAGTGGGCCGAAGCCAATACATCCATGTCAGAAGCGGAAAATTTTTCCGTTCCGCCGGGATTCGAACCCGGACCTCTCAGGACACAAAGCGGACCCCTTGACCTCTCGGCTACTGAGAGGCACCAATTACCTTTTTGTTTTATATTCGTCGAAGATACCCGAAATTTCGCTTATAGACAGTCTCAGTGATATCGTAGGGAAGTACATGACCCACCACGCTTTATCATGCGTTTTGCACGGCCGTTCTGGCGAGGTGAAAACCCCGAAAATATCTTTAGTATGGAGAGGGATGGCATCCCTGAGTTGCCACTCTAGGACGCATCCTACCTGCTCAACTTTACCAAGGGAAGCTCCCATTCAGCACACACCGGCCGGTCTATTTGGTCGTTAATTTTTACGCGTTAAGATCCTAACGCTAACACTCCACCACTTCGTCGTTATCTCATCGTTAAATTTGCGTTAACAGATCCAGAATAGACCCGTTCTTTTACTATGCGCCTGCACTTGAGGCAGGTCTAGGAAACTCGGGTCCACCGCATTCGTAGCCTTATTTAGCAGTCATCTAGTAGAGTGGCATACAGTGCAAGTCTACAAGTTGTGTCATCTTTATCTTGATGAGTCGTGATTGGTTCTAAACAGTCTAAACAGGGTCACCCTGATTGCTACACCCAACTCCAAACATGTAGATGGACCAATCATCCCAAAAGGAGGGGCTCAGTTCTTAACCTTCAAATGTATTTCTAAAGGAGGTCTGGTGGGGTGAGTTCCTTACTAGGTGGGGTGCCACTGTATCGCAGCGGCGCCGGTTTTTACGGTAGTAGGGGGAACAAATGCTAGTCGATTTACTACCGGACTGTGTCTCCTGACAGTTGGCCAGATTAGCGCGCAGTGGTAGGGAACTGCTATCAAGCAAGAAGACACGGGATCGAGTCCCGAATTGTCGAAATTTTGCCCTGTCTCGATCTTTATACCAACTCGGCTCGTGATTGTGATCAAATCACCCCCTTGTGTACAGAGGTCACAGGAGGTCACGGAAGGAGAGAACCTCCCTAGACGTAAGGACACAACCCTTGCATCTTCTAGCACCTCAGCGTCCTTCTTTCATTATTATTTCATCACTGGCTGAGCCAACCATGCTGAGAGCAGGGCTCAAGGTCCCGGGAGCATTACTGCGGGATTTTTGAAATTTGCGCAAAAATTATTCTCGTTGTCCCGGTAAACGACAACCCAAACAGTCAGGAACTTCACAATCGACTAAACCAACAAAGCCGAGCTACTAATAAGCACTTGATGGGGCTCATAACTACACACTGGTCGCGCACCTAATGAAGAGAAAGAAGCGGTTTCATGAAAACCGGGACACGTAATTGCGTAACTCACTAGCCTAGTCACTTATCGAACTCACGAAAATTACCACCACAAGGTAGCTATTCACATCCTACTCTAATGGCCTAACGGAAACGCACAGGAACTAGTCCAACGGGTAACTCCTTCTCACTAGTAACCGTATACGTCTTGCGTACGCTCTATGAGGGTGCCTATTCGGAGCAGTGGAACTCCATAACGCTATTCTACCGACACTGCTGGTTATTCTATACCGAAAGATGAGTCAACAACCTCAACCCCACAAGTGGACACAGGACACAGGGCTCAAAAGATGCGGGCCAGACCCTATGGTAGCTAATCACATCGTGGGTGAAACTCTGCCCCACAGTATACTCGACCAAGTTGATAGGGGTGAGTTCAATGATACTATATCGTCAGTTTGCTTAAGAGGACGCTATACCTGACGATGCATTTTTTGCCGCCCATAAGATTAACATTGCGAGCGGCGATTCATTTTCAAGGTTTACCCTTGGTTGGAACGACACAAAATTTTGCCTGTACCTAGCCCTAACAATGTTCTAGGGAGTGTTCGAAGCGGATTTCCCAATTTCTCACTGGTTTCTTTTATTATTGCAACTGTTTTGCAAATGCTAGCATCGCATACCTCAAGAAAAGTGCTGTATCTCGAAAACCAGTCAAAAAAAAATGGGAAAACTCCCTAGAACATTGTTAGGGCTAGGTACAGGCAAAATTTTGTGTCTTTCCAACCAAGGGTAAACCTTGAAAATGAATCGCCGCTCGCAATGTTAATCTTATGGGAGGCAAAAAATGCACCGTCAGGTATAGCGTCCTCTTAAACGAAGTCCAACCTCTGTCAGATTTCTTGACTCAAAAATGTTCAAAAGAGGTGTCTCACGCATGGTTGTGAAAATCACAAAACAGTCCATGTTCGTTAGATGAGGCGGTATAGTGTACAACTTCTAAATGACTAGTCAGTACGGTAACTTACCCACCGAGGTGTGGTCACGTCTTCGGTCTGCACCTAAAACAAAAACTTATTTCAGCCATATCCATCTCAAAAGCGCAGGAAGTCAACTTCCAATTATTAGACTAGAACTGGAGTACCTGGGGTTAGGACCTCACAGGTATCCAACCTAAAGATCCGGTATGGATACGTCAATCTAACCTATAAGATACTGAAAAAGTCTAACCCTTAATGTAGAAGTATACAGCGAAGAATCGGCAAATCCGCGGAGGAAAAATTGGCTGTACTGCCAGCGCAGCACTCAAGTGAAACATGTTTGCCCACGTCCGGTCAATCAGCCCAATAAAAATAGCTACAACTGATCGCTCATAATCGGAGTTGTTTATTGACGTAAAGCTGAATCCGAAAACTTGGAACAGCGGAGCAGGAAGGAACGGGAGAGAGGCGACGGACAAAAATAGACGGCCTTGGGGTTTGGCAAGGCTGCGGACCGCCGACTGCGCTTCGTCAGGGACTCGAAGCAACACGCATCCCTACGCAATATCGAGCAACTCCTCAAACCACACTCAAACTCCACTAAGGCTGGACTTCATCAATTCTTATAGTATACGTTAGTGTCCCCCAACGAACAGATCACTTTTTATCTTCCCGAAAAAGTAGCCGAAAACTTTTATTTGCCTTTAAAGCCCACTAGCTGACGTTACGATATGGTCGCTATCGGCAGGATGGTGAAATGCACCATTTCTTTTCGGGAGGATAACGCTATAGTGACCTTTTCTGTGTATACTTCAGGAACTATAAAAACCCAAGTGATCAGTCACCACGTCAGACACCTCCATTGTAGTCCCGCGGATAAGTAATAGCAAAAGTTGTGTCCCCAAGAGAGAGAGAGAGAGAGAAAGAGGGTTGAAGACTGTTATTGTAGAACTAATCCACACGAGATCAAACTCTAGCAACCTTTGCCATACAGGCTGGAATTTCCGTATCTCCTGGACTGTGCGTTATCTACAAGAGGGGTTGTTCAAAAGAAAAGGAAAGTCGCGTTGAAAAGGTACGAGGGGGGTTGCGGAAGGCTCGGATGGCATGTGTGGGTCGGCGGTCGCCAGTCTGCCTCGTATCGATCCACAGCAGAGTCCCACCCCTAATGCCCCTTCAGCACGCACCCCGTCCACTGAACGCATCAGCATACCGTGTAGTTATGGTTACCTTACCTACTAACCACTCTCCCAAGGCCTGCCCTGGAAACACTTTAGTTTTCAGCACGCCAGGAGAGTTTTGTCAGGTATAGTCGGTTTCAGGGCCTTCCAAGGTATCATAAGTTGCCAGAAGGGGCGACTTCTAGGATCTCCTAGGGTGAGAGCGCGGAGCTTCACAAAGCGTCTACAGACTACCGCAGTTTTCTGCAACCTACGATAGGAACAGAAGCCTTCATATGCACACAGGAGTGGAGGAAATCCTCGGTAACACAGTGCTTAAGTCGGACAGAGCGAATAGTGATAGAAACGAGTCGACAGTACTAAATCCAACAGAGCGGAAGAAACCAATAAGCTATGTTTTACTTTGGAGGTCTCAAACAAAAATACGCCAGGCAAATCGAATATCCCATTCCCAGGACGAAGCAAACGAAGCGCGAGTGCATAGTGATAGGAAAAGTGCAGTGAGTGAGCGCAGTCGCATTGGTCGATTCGCGGGACGTGGGAGACCAGGACCAGGATAGAAAACAGGTTTGGCACACACAACACAATCCTCAATCCAGAATCCACATTCCGTCTCCAACGTCAGTGAGAAGCGCAAACCATGACCTGCACCCCCAATACCTGAAGACCTGCTACTTCCCACGCCTTTAAAGTCAGGAGACGCCCTAACTTAGGCGCCAATCCGTCAGTGCCATGCACGATGCTACCAGGAATGGCGAGGTTGCAATGGCAACAATGGCCATACGTCCGGGGTTGCCAACTATCCAGAATGTCCCTCCTTTGCTGACAATCCTTCAACTGCGACCAAAAAAATTGGGTTGACCAGGTTCGAGAACAGTCTTCCAGGGAATTTTTTCTACTGGCCGGTACTGTTGAACAAGCCCAACTCAGTGCCTATTTCAGCGACCCATATCCTTTTAGAGTAATCAAAAGTGATATACGTCATATGGTAATGTTATCGGCAACAACACCAAGGAAGGAAGCATTAGTTCCTATAACAACTTCCTTTTCCTCGCTGGAACGATTTTGAGACATTCTAACAACCACAGCTGGCAACAGGAGAACTATTTAGCGAACAGGGTGGTCCTTGTGAGTCACACTTTCGGAAGACCCACATATTTTCCAAAGTTGGTACATCGACGAAGACACGCCTGATGCCTTTTTTATTGGACCAAGGGTGAAGCTTTTCGATATCCAAAGGCGTGCTTTAAGTTGGAAAGTATTCATCCCCTAGGGCTGTGTACCTAGACAACACAGAATAAGTGTGTGTGGCATTTGAGGCAGTAGCCGCTTCAAGACAGAATAAGAGACATTCCTCAGTCAGACCCCAGTCCAGCCATTAATCACTCACTCCATTAGACATTCCATTGTCGGACTCTATTAAGAATTTAACTCAAGGTGCCGGACCAAAGGCTTGTGGTCTGAGCCACGAATTCTGAAGGCTTCAAAGGAGATAACCTGACGCGGAGCCACCGAGTACCCGTGGCGTTAGCTCCCTAGAAGGCCTAGAATTTCCCCTGCCGGTAGGTACTTACCTAAGAATTAATCCACCAGCCCATTTCAAATACACATGACACTATTTCACACACGACACGTCAATAATTCTAACCAAGATCAAGGACATCTTAAAAACCACAAGTTACGTAAAAACCGATAGACAATATTTCTAAATGAACGGTTGACTGATGTCGTAGACAACACTGGGCACCGGCTAGCGCGAGCGGTGTGTTGCATCGCCTCGCGCGCTCCTACAATGACATCATCACCGCATCCAAGCCGACCACTCGACCCAACAAACTATAGGACCTGCTATTCCCTCTTTCTCTCGCCTCCCACGCTACTCTATTGTACAATATCAAAATAAATGACATGCCGTCCGGTACCTGTCAACTTATTTCCAAGAATGGAGTTTCAGGTTTCCGACTTTTCAGCTTGGTTTCGTCAACCCCATCAGTGGCAGCTTTGGGACGCAAAATTATGGTTCTTTAAGTCTCAAGAACATTATAGGTACAAATGAAGGAGCCCCATTCACAGCTAGTAACCTTGAATCTGAAGAGAAGTCACAAATTTCAAAACTGCAGCACTACTGTGACGAAAATTCCTACCTCTGTAAGTAGGCAGGTAATCTCACGTATCTCATAGAAATAAAGGTATTTATAATATTCTAAATCCCTACTGCCTTCCTACCAACATCGCTCTAGTAAACAGCGACCCAAAAATGAGAAAGTAGAGGCCGAGGACAATAATTTGATAGAACTGACATTAGGTCTATTTGAGTCGGCAATGAAAATTTCGTAGACACACCCCTGATCAACAAAGCGAATGAAAAGAGGTAGAATTAGACCCGACAGGACCCAAATAATACTTCATATATATTAAACGTCTCTATATTACTGTATTCTATTTTAAATTTTAGTTTTAAACTCACCTATTTAGTCAAAAATTAAAATTTTCGTCATGCACTTCACACACAACACTCGATGCTCACATTCGCAACACGGCCACTAAGAACTGCGCAT
Source organism: Mesopsocus fuscifrons (assembly GCA_950004255.1). Lineage (NCBI taxonomy): Eukaryota > Metazoa > Arthropoda > Insecta > Psocodea > Mesopsocidae > Mesopsocus > Mesopsocus fuscifrons. The sequence continues at coordinate 2,177,566 of OX465373.1, forward strand.
GCGCGATAAATTACTGCGGTATTTCAAGTTGTCGACAAAATTCCCTTCCCGCTTTTTTTTAAACTTTCGACTTTGGACTTACTCAAAATTTAGAACTGGCAAAATTGTTATCCAAAAATGCAATAATGATTACAATTATAAATTTTAGTGCCTAGGATATTTAAAATTAAAGTCAACGTCTTAAAATATTAGTTCTGTTGCTATCACGAATGGAATGAGTGAATGGGCTATCTAAAACTAAATGGACCGTGAAAAAATTTTAAAGGAAAATTTCTTCGACAATATTTCAGGCTTTATCAGTTGGTAGGTAAGTAATAGTAATAATTATTCTCAAAAGTAATCAGAATAGTGCGAACTTATTTTCTAATTTCTTTTCCCATTGACTTCGTGGTAACATCGAAGATTGGAGGTAGGTTGGATTTATAAGTAGGTAACCTACCTACGCTCCATAGTACCTACCTACCTCAAATCAACACCAAATAAGTAAGTAATTTTCACAACATCAATAATTAATGGAAACAAAACATTGCCGCAAAACGATTCGATAACGAATAAGATTTCTTTTGCAATAGCAGTAAAAACGAACAACGCGAAGGTTCATACTTGCACAAGCCAAAGACAACTAGTCCTTATTAGTCTTCAGCAGTTAGTGTAGGCCAAAAGTAGAGGGGCGTGTTCCAATAGTGCTGAGTGAAAAAACTATAATGGCTTCATCTCAACACTACGCACTTTCACAAGGAAAATAAATGTAGGTATTTTTGGTTCCAGCTAACGGCGATGGAACGAGGGTAAGTTTTTAGGGAGAAGGTGCTCTTATCCTTCACACACTCGCTAGAGAAGCATTGTAAGTTGCCAGACGGGTGACATCAGGTGATCATCCCAGTACAGACGTCAGGAATGCTGATAATAAAGCCATTTCAATTTTTTCTCTCAAGCACACACCCCCTTAAGGGACATACAACAGTGGGTAGGTCCTATCCAACTAGGCAACACCTTCGAAGGCCGAATCGTCAAGAGTATGTAACCAGTTAAATATCATCATGTTCCGTTCGTATTTAGAGAGTGGTTTCCCGCGGTCCCGCTCGACATCGCGCAGGGTGAGGGGTAAGTCTTTGGCGCTGAGGGTTCGAGGCTTGGCGAGCCGCAACACGGCACCGGGTGACGTGGCAGGAGCTGGCTGCTGCCCCGGCACAGTCAGGAGAGCGGCACTCGCGCGCTCCGTCTCGCTCGCCGCCTGCACCTCCAGTCGGTCCAGGTTAAACTCGCTTTGTGACAGTCTTTCCAGTGCTTTGTACGTTGTCAGCAAACGTCTTCTGATATAATTCTGCCGCACCTGAAGGATTAAAATTAGTTTGAGAGGTTGGGGTACAAGCCCAGCAACTAGACCATTTCAAGAATTATCCATCGTGCTCAGCTGGCAGCAGCACTACCAAATACTACCACTGGGCTCGGCTGGCAGCACTGCCAAAAAACCAGCTACCCGGCCATAGTAGGTACGGTTAACACGACGGGGACTTAGATACAGAACCAAAAAAAAGGGTAATATTTTTTTAATAACCTCAAGGAAAATCTCTCTAAACGCTATACAAACGACTTCATTCTATATCTACGAGTAGATTGCCTCCGTTTTACCCTTAAAAAGGTATGCTCAATTCAATCGGGAGACAGATTCCAAGGAATACAAGAAAGAAGCTAATTAATTACCTTCTTGTTGACAGATCGAACAAGGTCAGCGGCAGTGAACGCAGGGGGAGGGGCGGGAGGCACGTGACCTCCGTGCGGGGACGGCAGCTGTGACGTGGACGCTACATCTCCCACTGCCACCCATGTCGAGCAGGAGCGCGACGCGTGCTCCAGCCGGGGGTGGTCTATTAGGTACCCGGACCTGCAAACGGAACCGCAAGGGTTGTAGCAACTAGTCAAGAAGTATCCAGCTCAGCTGGCAGAACTAGCAAATACCAACTCAACGTGTTAGCACGCAACGGGGACATACAGTTTCACGTTGAGCCTCAGTATCCATTTCATTTGACAAGCTGAACATATCAGAGGTGAATGCCGACCAGAAAAAATTTGATACGATCATCGGGATCGAACCTGTATGTGACCCTGCTCTCAGTATGTGACCCTGCTCTCAGTATGTGACCCTGCTCTCAGTATGTGACCCTGCTCTCAGTCTTCCTATAAACACAACCATCTACAACACTCGGCTATCGAGGCTGTTTTAACCGCAAATGTGGAATTCTTCTTGAAGCTTTTGAGACTTTGCAAAAACGTGGCAGTAATATTTCAATGCTGGATGCTGGAACGAAATGGTGCGTACTCACCTCTGGAGAGCGTTGAGGGCCAGCTCACTGACGGCGCACCTCAGCGGCTGCAGAGGTGTCTCATCAGGGGACGGCAGGTTGCTGATATCTGACGTGCTGAAGCTCTTCTGGAACCCCAGAGCAGACGACAGCACGGCGCAGCTCTTGATCAGGTCATTCTCCTCCTCGAACCACAGCACTTCCGGGATATCAGGTGGCCTGAAGGAACAAACAGATGAAGCACCATACTGTTTTGGGAGAACTTTGTCATAAGCAAGCAGAGATCAAGATCGTTGCTTTCTTTTTATTAGGGTGACTATCTGTATTATGTGCTTTTTTTAGGCAGAAACTAGTTGACCAACTTGCTGTTTAACTATCAAAACATCTCATAAACATAAACAGTATTTGAATCAACAGCCAGAAGGACCATGGTTCATGGACCTAAAAGAAAACAGGGTCTTAATTCTGAACCGTCTAAATAGTTTGTAATAACGTAGTAGCTGCTAAGTACATTATAAGAGGGCTGCAAACTAAGCAATCGTTAGTACCTATCAGTATCAAATAATGTCCAGATTCTAATCATTCCGGACAAATAACTTTGACATCAGCGTTCATACTCTGATTACGTCGTAATTTGTCATGACAGGGAGGAATGAAAAAACGACGCACCTTGTGGCGGGGCCTTTGGTGTCAGGATTGGGGCTGGGTCCCCGCACCGTGAGGTGACTATCATTGTACGATTTAAACGCGACGAGCCGCATGCGTGCAGCTCCAGCATCAGACGCAAGAGAGGACACCGAAAACAGGGAGAGGTCGGTGGTGACGGACTCGTGGCTCGGCGAGCGAAGCATTCGGCAGGCCACCGTCACTACGGGTTTGTGGGGCGCCTTGCCCGGCCCGGGGGGCTCCATCACAGGGACTACGCCCCCGCACTCCCCCACATCACACACCACGGCGACGCTACACTCCAATGTTATTGTTCTGTTGCGAGTGCTGTACGCCTCAATCGATACTGAGGGGTGGTGTAACGGCAGCGCGACCGCAGCGCCCGTGGCAATTACGCCAACTAACTCCTCACCCCTATGGGGGATTACTTGGTAATCCCGCGGTTGTATCCCATTTGCGTCAGCATATAGTGCTTACCCTTTTATGCATCCTACATTATCACCATAGTCATGTTCCCTAGTTGAATAGAATTCTAGGGTTAGTTGAGAACTATAAATCCAAATTTGGAAATTTGTAACAGGAGAACGGACAACCAAAGAGTTATTATTCAAGCTTTTCGAACTTATACCTACACAGATAATTAAAACAAAGACAAAATTCATAATTCTAGGTAGAGATATCGATCAAATAAGGGTATCTCTCTTCTGGACATGCCCATTCTTATCAGGATTGCATTTATTCCTAATTTCAAATTTTCTGTACCCTACAGACAAAAGAGAACTGAGAGTTGAGCATAGGTAAACGGTATTCTCGCATTCACATAAAACACGAGGTCTGCCTCATCAACTAGCTAGCTAACAATGAAAAAATTACAACAATAAAAATAATAATTAACAGTATATTATTTAGCATTAAGGAGAAAAGCCATTTCCTTCTCAGAAACTTGGCTTTCTTTGTAAGGTAAAGAGAAATACTACGACCAACACATAAGACACAAGTTCTAAGGCCCGTTCCCACCATACAAAGAAATATCACGATTATCTTTGGATAGTAAAGGCCAAAGTGAACCTCGATATTTGTTGCCGATTGTGTGATGAAAACGGGTCCAAGTGCAGTGAAAATCAAATGCTGTGACCAGTCACCTGTCCCTGGGAACGAAAGAAGGTTTTTCTTGAATTTGACCATGTAAGGTTCACTTCCGACCTTAGCGACCGCGACCACGACTAACGCCATAAATTCTTACGAAAGACTGACGGATGGAAGCGTCAGCTACCAAGGAACAGTGGTTCAGTCAAACAGAGTCGCGGTCGCTAAGAACGGCAGTGTACCTTGAGATGTACCCAGAGGGTCTATCTGAAAAAACTACATGACAGAGGGGTACACTCTCATCTTTTGTTTTTCTGCTTTTAATAGACATTGTAAAGATACGCGAAACAGTTTCCAAAATAGATCGAGAATATAACAGAGATAGTAAAAGGTATCCAGGAGTTTTGGTGGCTTGGCTAGGGTTTATAAACCTTCTCGATAGAAACTGGAATTTTTTAATAATTCATCTCCACCAAGTGAAGCAGGATTTTAGGGAGAGATCTCTATCTGACAGCGGCGACCACACTGGCGTCTCCAGCAAGTGCTGTTGGCTGTCTTAGTGCCACCTTCCTTAGCAGCAAGTGCTGTTGGCTGTCTTAGTGCCACCTTCCTTAGCAGCAAGTGCTGTTGGCTGTCTTAGTGCCACCTTCCTTAGCAGCAAGTGCTGTTGGCTGTCTTAGTGCCACCTTCCTTAGCAAACAATAGCTACATATTTACTTTCCACAGAAAGGTGACACTAAAAACCAAATTTTGTTCCCCATTAACCCGACAGGGCGAATTTGCGGGAATTGACACTAAAGAGACCACACTTCCCACTGTCAGGAAGAACGACACTGATGCGAAAAAAGAAAACTTGACCAGGTGTGCCAACAGATACATATCCAATGAAGCAGCTACCCAGAGAGGACTGCCAGTCCGCGTGTGTCTAAATACACATCAAACGAGACAAGTCTCAAAAGGTACATTGTACATGGACTACCTAACCACGGGAAACGGATATGGGCGTTCAGTTTTTGTCTTCCTTCTTATCTTGTTTAGGCTCTTCCGTCGTTTGCTCCGAGCTTCCGCTGCTGCTGCTTCCACTTGAGCCTTCACGCTCGGCCGCCATCTTTAAAAACAAATGCAATACTACTGTCATACCTTGTGAGCAAAAACTTGGTATAGCCGATGGGAGAATGGTTTACATAGGGCACTCAGGCAGAGTCATCATCACCAGTCAGGCTTTGAAGAGAGAATGATTTAATCATCATCGTCCACTATGATGGCAAAACGGAATAAAGGGCTAAGTGAAGGGTTGGTGACGTCACGTCCCATGCAAGGGTGCCCAAAGTGTGCGCCCTGTAGAGGAACAGGGGCGTCCTAGTACACTTTGTTGAACACGACTGTAAACATATTTCGGCTAGGGCGTCGTGAAAAAATACTGAACCTGTAAGTGCGCCACTTGTGTGAGAACCCCTGGATTTTGGGAGTGACCTCACGCTCATTTTGACGTGTTTGATATTATTCCAAGTGACCTAACTTTCGGTTTATCAGTGATTATGTTTCAAAAAAAAATATCTTACCTTTTTGTAGGCCATTTCGAAGAGCTTGAGGGAGGCTTGCTGTAGCGTGTTCATTGCCTTACGGATTTCCTCAGGGTCGGTCTGGTCCTTGTTCGCCAGCAAGTTCTTTACTTCAGTAATGTTTTCACGTAGTTTGTCACACTGTAAAAAAACAATGCGGTAATCACCAAAATCATTCCCTCAGTAGAATTCTTCAGTCATTTTCAGTGTTATCAGTCGGAGTTCTCATCAATAATCAGGCTTTGAAGAGAGTAATAAGCATCATGTGTGTTTCTCTACAGTTCCTTTGTTCGTTACAGAGGGGTTTGTCGTTCACTCGTTATACAGAGGTACAGAGCTTTCAGCTATAGAGAGTAACAAAACTGTTGATGTAAAAAAGCAGCATCCTATCTCGGTGACTTGCCAGCCAAATATTTTTTTTTAAAAAAAAGACAGCGAGTTTTACCTCTTCCTGTGGGAGCTGGTCCTTGTACTCGTCCATCTTAGTCTCCGTATCGTGGATAATGCCCTCAGCCTGGTTGACGACCTCCACACGTTCCCTCTTGACCTTGTCTTCGGCAGCGTACTGCTCTGCGTTCTTGACCATGTTTTCAATCTCGTCCTTGCTAAGACCACCCGAAGACTGGATCACAACTGCAGACATACATGTGAACCCATGGTTAGTATAGAACATTAGAGAAAACGATTCTTTATTGACATGCAGCTGTATCTCAGACAAAGTTGTCAACAGGCCGCCCCTGTTAAGGGGAGATTAAGGAGACGAAAAATATTAAGACATCATGTGTAGATTAAACTGGAGGTAACACATCCAAGAAAGTAGTTGGATATTTTTTTCCCAAAATACATAATTTTTATCTATAACAAATGCTTTAATATGTTCTAGTTTTACGATCGATTATGAAATTTTTAACTGACAACAATATTTCAGAGCAAAAAATATCCAATAGTTTCTCAATAAATACGTCATTAAAAAACGTAAACAAACTGTTCCGTGCGGCCACTAAACCAATACGTACTCTGTTGTTCTTTGCCGGTGCCCTTGTCCCGGGCAGATACATGTACAATGCCGTTAGCGTCGATATCAAAGGTGACTTCAATCTGGGGGACTCCACGGGGCGCGGGAGGGATGCCCACTAGGGTGAACTGCCCCAGCAGCTTGTTGTCTCCGGCCATCTCGCGCTCTCCCTGGTGAACTTTGATCTCTACTTGGGTCTGGCCGTCCGCAGCGGTCGAGAACACCTACAGCGATATAACGAAGCTGTTTAAGATCCATACAGAACTAGTTCGTGTGGGAATGGTGGATCATGGTAAGGTAATCAGAGTTTGGTTTCCACATGTTCGCCCACTTAGGGGAGACTTAGGGAGACGAAAAATATATCGACATCATGTTGGGTACTAATTCTAACATCGGAAAAAAATGAACGGATCAAGTGGGACTATAAGTAAGTGCCCCAAATGTTTTTAAACTACCTTAGCCACTACTCTATAGGCTCTCCAAATCATGTAAGTTTTCGGACTTTTGAGGACAACCTACGAAGAAATACACGCAAATCGAGGTAATGACGTACCTGGCTCTTCTTGGTGGGAATGGTGGTGTTGCGTGTGATAAGCTTAGTGAAGACTCCGCCCAGCGTCTCGATACCCAAACTGAGGGGCGTCACGTCCAGGAGGAGGACGTCCGTCACATCTCCGGCCAGCACGCCTCCTTGCACCGCCGCTCCGACCGCCACCGCCTCATCCGGGTTCACCGCCTTGCTCGGCTGCCGCCCGAAGATTTCTTGTACGGTCGATTGCACCTGGCGAAAAAACATGGTTAACTTTTATGAGCCCAGGTCCTGACCGAACGAGCTTAGTAACTAGACTACGACGAGGCCACAAGAGTGATTTCAAAATTTCCTGGTCTTCTAGGAACTTAAAAAATGAACATACTAAAGTTCTAAGAAGACCCGAAAATTTTTCCTTTCTCACACAAGTGTATGTATGTCTTCTTAGACTCCAGTAAGTTTCAGGTTGATTGGTTTCCCTTATGGAGACAAACACTGTGACCTATAAAAACTACATACCTTGGGCATTCTGGTCATGCCTCCAACCAGCAGGACTTCACCTATTTCTCCACGGCCGACCTCAGCGTCCTTGAGCGCCTTCTGGCACGGCGCTACCGTCTTCTTGATGAGGCCCTCGACCAGGGACTCGAACTTGGAGCGCGAGAGCTTGAGGTTCATGTGCTTGGGGCCGGAAGAGTCCATGGTAAGATAGGGGAGGTTGATGTCGGTCTGCATAGAAGAGGAGAGTTCGATCTTGGCCTTCTCCGCCGCTTCCTTCAACCGCTGCATCGCCATTGGGTCCTTCGTCACATCCAGTCCTTGCTGAAAAAGGTACCACAAACTTGCAGGACACTTTGTAGAACTTTCTGTTCTTCTACTCTATTCTTCTTTCTTACTGACAAGATCTTGGAGGAGACTGTTCTGAAGCATAATTATAATGTAGCGTAGAGCATAAATTAATTTGAACAGATAAGTACAGGAGGGAATGACGGTGAAGAAACTCACATCTTTCTTAAATTCAGCGACAAGGTAGTTGACGAGAGTGTTGTCGAAGTCCTCCCCTCCAAGGAATGTGTCCCCGTTCGTGGACTTGACCTCGAACACGCCCTTCTGGATCTCCAGGATGGAGACATCGAAGGTGCCACCGCCCAAATCGTACACAGCAATGCTAAAGATCAAAAGAAAACCAAAGTGTAGACACAAACATTCGTTATCTATATATGAGTCATTTGTTTATAAATTTATCTTATCATTAAACTGGTCTGGTGCAATCCACCTATAGTCAGTCCGATGGCATTTTAAAAGTTCAAATCTGTTTTCCATTTTCCACATCTAAGTTATGCACAGGACCAACCGTAGTTGTTATTACAAACGAATTCAATTGCTTACATTCTGTCGTCGGTCTTGTCCATCCCGTAAGCTAGAGCAGCGGCAGTAGGCTCATTGATGACTCTCAACACGTTCAGACCAGCGATTTGTCCGGCATCCTTGGTCGCCTGAACACCAATACGAAGTTTAATGACATTTCGAAAGCTTTGCAAAACGACTGAATTCGTAAATATCACAGAGAAATTAGAACATCTGTGGCAGCTATTCCCATTACTAGGGCTACGTCGAGGCGAAATTCAGAGCGTTTTCAACCAAGGGAAATAATGATGGGAGGCAGCAGCTAACCTGTCGCTGGGAGTCGTTGAAGTAAGCGGGCACGGTGACTACAGCATTCCTGACCGTGGTGTTGAGGTACGCCTCGGCCGTCTCCTTCATCTTGACCAGGACAAACGCCCCGATCTGGCTGGGGGAGTAAACCTTGCCGTCTGACGCCTGCACCCACGCATCCCCGTTTGAAGCCTTGACTATCTTATACGACACCGTCTTCCTGCAAAATCACATAAAGGATTTAAGACGGGAATGTATTTGCTACTTGTTTTACCTTTTTTCGACCATTTTTTGAAGAAATATAATTTATTTTCTAACGTCTGAAATTACGACACAATTAAGACCCGACTGCGGGCATAGAGCACTGGCCAGTCGTAACAGAAAATTTCGCATTTTTGGCAATTATATCAGAATTTACCATGAGAAGTATCCCAACTTACATGTCCTTTTTAACTTCAGGGTCTTCAAATTTACGGCCAATCAACCGCTTGGTGGCGTAAAATGTGTTGGCAGAGTTGGTGACGGCCTGGCGTTTGGCGGGCATCCCCACCAGGCGCTCCCCGTCCTTTGTAAATGCAACCACGGACGGTGTCGTGCGAGACCCTTCCGCGTTCTCTATCACCTTCGCTTGCTTGCCCTCCATCACGGCGACACAAGAGTTGGTTGTGCCCAAGTCGATACCTATCACTGCACCCTTCACTGTGTCTGACCTGAGTTCAAAAAAAAAGTGTTAGACCAAGGTAGTTGGATCTAAGAGGTATGCACATCAGTGGTAGACCGGGTAGACAACAAATCTGCGTCACAAATTTTAGATGAACTACCTATTACAGAAGGTAGGTATACGGATCATCAGTACTCACTTTAGTCGCGTCTGTCGCCTCCATAGCTGCGTTATTGAATTTGACTGAAAAAGAACACACACATTAGAGAGGGTGTCTAAATTACGTCGTATCCTTATTTCATTGCGTTGGCATGTGTTCGACAAACATATGTGTTGAATATGATAAAATCTTGCACAGTTTAATAAAATATCATGTTTAAAAGAACGTTTACATATTTCTTGGTACCATCTTTATTTATAACATACGTAATTCAAAATATGAGCTTGTAGTAGGGACCTAACTTCAAGGTTAGGGCTGGTGACTGGGTGCAATTTTAATACGCCGTTACGACATATCACACAACTTTTCCTCACAAAATACAAAGAATCTAAAAAACCAGGGTGAGTTACAAGTATTTTAACGCAGTAACCTCAACTCCAAACCTTTACATCTATTTTTCCAGAGAACAAACATAAAGGGGTGCCGGGCAGTCGCCATGGGGGGACATGGATTTTGAACTGACCTTATTGATAAGTGTGTGGTGGTGCTTGACGCCCGCAATATCAGTAGTGAGCACGAAACATTCCAGAGCTTTTCTTCCAGCTCTCCTTGCAGCGTACAGCATTTTCTGCTTATTTATTTAAGTAACTTTTAAGAGCGCAAACCTCACATGGATGATGCAATGATATAAAAGAACTAACAACCGGAAGTCCCCTTAGCAGAAGTCCTTGTGACTAAATTTTTAAACGCCGAATTCTGGTGATTCAGGGTGTTTATTATTATAATTTTTATTCAAAACAATATTTTTAATTTTTTAAAGATTTTATGTTGTGTATTATGATCTATATTAATGAATTAAGTTTTTATAAAGTTTTTAAACCGGATATGAAGTGCAGCGACAATATTCCCTCATCCCGCCAAATTTCAAATGATATTGGCTAGTTCAATAATTTTTTTATTACCCTCTCGTCTCGCAGAAGCAGATCGTAACCTACGGGGTATTGGCCCGATCACTTCTGTGACGCCTTAAGAGGACGCTATACCTGACGATGCATTTTTTGCCGCCCATAAGATTAACATTGCGAGCGGCGATTCATTTTCAAGGTTTATCCTTGGTTGGAAAGACACAAAATTTTGCCTGTACCTAGCCCTAACAATGTTCTAGGGAGTGTTCGAAGCAGATTTCCCAATTTCTCACTGGTTTCTTTTATTGCAAACTGTTTTGAAAATGCTAGCATCGCATACCTCAAGAAAAGTGCTGTATCTCGAAGACCCTTAAATTACTGCTCACTTGTTTTCTTCACTTTTGAGACATCCTTGGCAATTTTTTATGCCTCTCGACCTAACTAGGTCCTAATAGTAATACACCATGTCATATTTTTTCACATCTGAGGGGCCCCCTAAATCCTACCAACGCTACGGTGGAAGCATGACATGGACATGGGCAAGAATGGGTTAGGAATGAAATCTGCCTCACAAGTAAGATTTATATGATGTATTGTCGTGCTGTAAAATTGAATCCCAACTTTTAAACCAAGTAAATTCGTATTACAAAACAAGTCCTGCATAATCTCCTTCCGAAAGGCCTACATACCTCGCCTACACATTATCTAATTTTAAAAGAAAAAGTTTAAAATCTATTTTACAGCAGGATTGAGTAACCAAACAACCTTTGACATAGGAGATGCAGATGACAATACACACAAAATCTGAAGACAAAAGAGCTGTAAAAATACACATAAATACAGGCAAATACAGACGCCCCTTATCTTCGGAATACTGCTAGTTGAGGCAACCTCCCGCTAATGTTCATTCTGTTTGCTATTTTAAAAATTACAATTCTCGACCACCCACACCAAAACTATGTACTTCAGTTAGCACAGAAAATTGTGCTACAGGTAATTCACTTTGTAATAATTCTAAAAATTAACTGCGTTAGAAAAGATGATGCGCAATGGTTCATTCATTCAATACCTACTTATATACAAATCAACATGCCAGCTGTAAAATGTCTCCAATTTTAAAACAAAGACCATTTCCCTTCAGGATTCTTCCTGTTTACTACAGGTCGGTTTGTGGCTATTTATATTTTTTACATTTAAAATTCAAGGGTTCAAAATATAGTGATGCGATGTGTCACCTTCGAACGAAATTTTCAAAATTTTACGAACTGATAAATTACTTAATATTGGAATGCGGACTGCAACCAAAACGTTTCCTTAACCAGAAGTTAAAGTCCATACCTAAGCTAAACGTGGCATTTAACCTCCGGATAATTTAACAAAGGATGATCCGGCCCCACAGCACGGCTTTTTCATAAAAAACGTAATAATCGGTTGCCCAGGTTACAAGATAGGGTTTCGTGACAATTTTTTTAACAATTTTATGACATCTTTCCAAGGAAATGTTGGAATTTAGCAGTCAAATAATTCTTCGCCTTTTAAATTTTGTTAACAAAAGTTAGCAAAATCCCAATGAAAAGTCATATCGAACTTTTTTCTGATTAAAAGAAATAATCCTTATCATTACATGCAATTGAAAACTAGAAAAAAGTCCGACATTTTCCTTGAAAAAAAAAGGCATAAAAAGAAATTCTGATGCTTTCGCCCTTAAAGGATGGCTGATCCTTCTATCAAGATTTTTCTAAGGAACTTAATAAAGGAAAACCAGTTGACATTTTTGTTCAAGCAAATTTCATCATCGGAGATCACGAGAAACTACTACCTACGTTGGTGGGCACTTATTTTCTTGCTATGACATCCGATGTTGAAAAAGTCTCTGAAAGCGTTCAACGTCTGGCTCAACCTGGGACAAAAATTTGTATAAATATCATCAGCCTACTCGAACATTTTAAAAATTTTCACATAAAATAATCAAAACTATAGTAATAGTACAGAAAGTTGATATAGTACGCTTGCCACAGGGCAGTGATAAAAAATGTGAAGAAATAAATAAAATTTCGCCCATGTTATATAGGCACGTAAAATTCGTAACAAAAGTACTGCAAATCTGTAAAATATATATGAGAAAAAACATAACAGGAAATCGAAAAATTGGTCATATTTCCATATCAAAGAGCTGCAGGAAGTAAGCAGGCTTCCAAAATGAGCATGGCAGAACTCATCGTTGAACAAAATATGTGATGCTGATTTCTCAGTTATTTTCGACCTACGATATCTCGATTGATATCGATCGAGATACCACAGTTTGAGCCAGGCATTTACTATGCGGGTCTCTGCTACCTTGAACAGTCAGGCTCACATGAAAATGGTTCTTTGTATTATTAGGGCTCTAGAGACAATGCTGGTTCGTTGACGTTCCTCTAACTTGTTTCAGAGGTTGTCAAAAAAAGAGAAAAAAAATTCGATATTAAAATTACAACATAATTCAACTACATTTTGACGTTAGAAATAATATAGATACCTACTTAAACGAGTCATTACGACGAACGCCAACAAACCAGACAGAATGATTTCAATTTCAAACTATACTAGGGTGCAAGGGATAAGGAAATGCCTCAGGCGACGACCCAGCAAGTGGCAGGGTGACCAAAGTGTACCGCAATGTAATAGGAATAGCCGGTGGTGACGTCACCTGCCTACACTGGGGTGGAGTTGTTTTGGTCACCCTGCCACTTGCTGGGTCGTCGCCTGAGGCATTTCCTTATCCCTTGCACCCTAGTATAGGAGGAAATGGCAGATGCCTCATTATTACAGCATGAAAATCAATTAATTAAAAAATAATTAATTATTTTTTGCGTAGTATGAGTTGAAGCAGCAAGGTAGCACAGACGTCTCTAATACAACACACAAGGGGTACCGTTTACCGTTTATCACATATTTGTCGTTAAAAAGTCGGAGATCTTACAAAAACCATACTACCTCGCATCATCATCATCAATTCATCAACAAAAATAAAGTATGTACTCTGTAGGACGCGAAGTACGCGCACAATCATCTAGTCCCACGTTCATCCTCTGCCACCTGTCCTTTTCACTTTTGTTTATTTTGTACGGGGTATTTCAGAATTCAAATATTTCCGTTAGATTTTAGGAACTCTCTCTTTTCTCGAACAACCTTTGATTTATTTTATCTATTATATTATTAGAATAGCCTGCGTGTGGTAGAGCCCCCTCACGTGGCCAATAGCTCGATCTGGCGTCACGTGACTTTGAAATTACAGTTAAAGCTACAGAATAAACATAGACAGTGATAGCTTTTTCAGTGTGTGGTTTGGTTACAACAATCCTTCCTTTACTAACTACGAAAAAACAGAGGTCTCTATCACCACTGGTTACTTTTTTAGAAAAATCTTTGCCAGTGGCGACAGTACAGTGACCTATGGTTTTCTGCAGTATGAAAAAAGGTTTTCTGCACTGAAAAGTTAGCAAGTGTTCACGCTTATTGCACCATTAAATGAAATTTCAGGGTCACATGAAGTGGTATACCACTCTCTTAAACAATTTTGCTAAGGTTATTATAAAGAGCTGGCTGCGAATCAGAGAGAGTTCCTCCTCTAGCGGAAACCAGTGAAGACTTATCACAACTGCCTTCACTCCAGGCGCAGTCGTTGAAGATAGCTACTATAGCTGCCTTCACTCCAGGCGCAGTCGTTGAAGATAGCTACTATAGCTGCCTTCACTCCAGGCGCAGTCGTTGAAGATAGCTACTATAGCTGCCTTCACTTCAGGCGCAGTCGTTGAAGATAGCTACTATAGCTGCCTTTTCGAACGTTCTTCGCAGTTACCACCAACAAGAATAAAAGACGGGACTTTTTCCCCAACCACGGCAAAGTCCCGATCTTTTCTAAGCCATGGAGTAAAGGCAGTGTGTAGAGGCGGTGGGGCGCACTAACAGACAGGCTTGGCGTATCACTGGCTCACGGCCGGCGACTTTTTGTCCGAGTCCTGGCTGGAGGGGGTGTTTCCCTGCGGAGGTGCCCACGAGTCGCCGAACGCGTGCCCGTCGTGGTCGAGCGCGCTCGCCGCGTCGTACTGCGTGTTCTCCAGCCTTGTGATGAGCCGCTCGTCCTCGTCACCGAACTCGCCGCCCATGAGGCTCGGCTCGCCCACCACCATCACGTCCTGCGAGGCGAGCGAGAAGTTGGGGCCGGGCGAGCGCTTCTTGCTCGGCACGGGCGCCGCGTTGTTTACGGCCGCAGAGTTGGACCCTTTCCGCTTCCGCCGCTTGTTCGCGGGCCGCTGCGATTCTGCAAGCAGGGCAACTGCTAATGAGAAACAATACAGACCACTTTATCAGCTAGCCTGCCTTGTCCGGGTTTATTATGAGGCTTGTTTGAGTTAAATTTAATTACATTGACTGGCTGACTAACGATACGCAGGTGAGCCAGACCGGAAACTAATCCCAGAAACACTGAACTGCCTCTCGGTGCCAGAGCAGTGAAGGGTGGGTTTACCAGTCTAATTTAACGATATTATGATAAACTGTATAAATACTCCAAGCCTCTATGTTTAGCTAACGGAAAAAGAAAAACCATCCCCTAAACCTTGTCATAAGCTAAACATATAAGCTTCTTATATAGGTATTATATAATGTAAATACCTTATCGTTAATTTGGATTGGTGGAACCCACCCGTATAGTACACTAGTTTTTGACGTTATAAAGACAACGTATTATATTTAAGAACAAACAAAAATCCAAATGTTTCTACTTCTTAGGATCTACAGTCTTAAGGGCCAAAACACATTCGCTTCAAAATTTCTGAGGAAACTATTGGTTATTTAAATGTTCTGAAATATAGTATCCTTTTAACGTCATAAATTATGAGACTACGTTGTGATTTTACGATCGAGTGATTTTTGTCAACAAAAAAATTGTCCAAAATTAACCGGTCGTGAAATCACGACATAGCCTCATGAGTAATGACGTTAAAAAGACATAATATATTTCAGAATATATAAATATCCAATATTTTCGTCACAAAGTAAAAACGTACATAAATAGCTAATGTATATTCTGCCTTAAGAACCACCGATAATAACGTCAGTGATATCGAAGGGTCGATAGACTACACAAATGTGAATTATCGTTGCTAAACTCTTTTAGATCATTGTGACCCCTTCTTCTTCTTGTTGTTCAGAACAAATGATAATTTTTGCAGATGACTATTGTATGGACTACTGTAAGTATATCAACCTTGAACAAGTAGAGAACAAATGGGGTTTACCTGGAGGGGCAACCATTCTCTGCCACTTCTGGAACAGCGTAGTCTTGAGACAGTCTCTGGGGCTGAGGGCGTAGGCTTTATGTCGCGACATCAGCTCCTGCATGGGCTCCAAGATAACGCATAACTGAAACCACAAACCATCACTCTTCACACGCCATTCATTAAATCCACATTAGAGCAGCGATAAGTCCAACATTGCACCTACATGTCACCAGTTCGAGGTGTGAGACATCCAGTTAATGCGAAACGGGAGCTGGATGTATAATGACCCATCAATGTCAACACATACTTCTTCAGTTAATTGCATGGAAACTCAGCAAATGGAGTATTTAAAGTTCAATTTAAGGGCGTCTACGCAGTTGTGTTCGTTTACAATTTTTTATACACTTTTTATGAGGATACTATTGGATATTTAAATGTTCTGAAATATAATATGTCTTTTTAACTGCCGAAATCAACATGCTGTGTCGTGATTTCACGATTGGTTAATTTTGGCCGTTAAAAAGAATATTATATTTCCAGAATATTTAAATTTAAACATTTAAACGACGATAACTAGTATAATAATGAAGAAAACTTGTGTGCAAACACTGCTGGCTGTCAAGAGTATGTAAACATTCTCCCATTTCACCTTAACTACGTAACTTGGCCGAACGTGACTTAGTGGTAGTAGCTCTATTTCCGTAGCCATGTACCTACTTCATTTGGGGCGAGGATTTTCCAACTTTCCATAATGGATGTACAACAAACAATTTAATTTAACCACGATGAAGAGCAGTACCTACGATTAATTTGATGGGAACTGGGGTTTGGTATGATCAACTGATCATCCACTTCAAGGCAACAACAACCACTTTCCGTAATACTTACGCGTCATTCAATTCATTTTCACCTGTTATCTAACTTATTTACCTAAAGGCTGTTCACACGCATTAATACTGACGAAATAGTGACAAATCCTGGGGCAAGGAGGTGAAATTTCGTGGTTTAAGGGTGAGAAAACTATTGGATATTTAAATATTCTGAAATATAAAATGTCTTTTTAACGTCTTACTCATGTTGTGATTTCATGATCGGTTAATTTTGGACAATTTCTTTGGTGACAAAAATCACTCGATCGTAAAATCACAACATAGCCTCATGAGTAATGACGTTAAAAAGACATATTATATTTCAGAATATTTAAATATCCACTAGTTTCCTCACAATATTTGAAGTCCAAACGTAAAAAAATAGCGAATGGATATGCAGTCTTAAAAGATGGAGTTATGGAGGTTGGAAAGTTAACTACGGAAAGTCTGAAATTCCTTTACGGTTGTTTTCTATTTCCAATAAATCACTGACTGAATAACTCACCCTGAGGTAGTTGAGGGTGGAGTTGGTGATGCCCTGTCTCGTAATGTTTTTGGACAGCTGCTCGAGCATGGAGGGATCTTGCGCGGAGTGCATGCCCACCACCGAGCGGGGTATCAGCTCTCGGTGCGTCCGCACAGCAAAGTGCCACGTCTTGATGCGCATCAGGTCATCAAACGTGAACTCGAGGATTAGCCGCCCCTCTGTACAAACCTAACAACAAAACAAATATTACCATCTCACAAGGTTAGTAATACATTACTCCATATAACGACCGACAAGAACCATAAAAAGTTCCTCGCTATAGGGAGAGTTTCTGGAGGTTTTGTTTGATTTTTTTTTCTGAATAATTATAGAATTTTTCAAAATACAGATGTCACTCTTTACAACGACACTCTCTCTCTCTATATAACGAAGGAACGCTACGGTCTATTGAAACCCCCTCTATAGCGAACTCTCCTAACAGCGAGTATACGTTTTTTCTACAATAACTAACGCTACCAGGTCATCATTCTAACGTTTACGGACTCACAAACAAACTATGACGTGCACGGAAGTAAAAACATTCCAACATTTCATCGCCAGCTTCAAATTCCCGAAATTTCAAAGGAAATGTTCCACTGCCTATCACTCGCTTTGTGAAGTACAGCCACTACGCAGAATTTACACCCCAAGTCTACCTCAATCTTAGATGAGAAAAATTCAGTCATGTCCCGTAGTGAATAGACTACACAAATGTGAAACGTCGTTACTAAACTCATTTAGGTCAGTGTGACCCCTACTTCTTAAGGCTGAATATACATTCGCTATTTTTTTACGTTCCGATTTCAAACTTTGTGAGAAAACTCTTGGATATTTAAATATTCAGAAATATAATATGTCTTTTTAACGTCATTACTCATGAGGCTAAGTATGTTGTGATTTCACGATCGGTCAATTTTGGACAATTTTTTTGGTGACAAAAATCACTCGATCGTAAAATCACAACATAGCCTCACGAGTAATGACGTTAAAAAGATCTATTATATTTCACAATATTTAAATATCCAATATTTTTCTCAAAAACGTTTGGAATCGGAACGTACAAAAATAGCGAATGTAGTGTGGCCTATTTCGTGTTCTGAACAAAAAATAATTTTGGAAACCCTGTATTTTTTAGAATAATTGGTGTCATCAGTCTCTTCCAAGAAAGAGGTAGATTGTAGGTTAGGTTAGGATGGGGTTGATTACTTACAAAGTCGACCTTGGTGAACATAGGTTTGCCGTGGTGAGTGATCATGGAGCACTGGTCGCAGTCCAAAGTGATGCTGGTATTATGGAACGATTCCTTGGGATGTTTTAAATTGTAATATAATTCTGTTACTCCTCCTTCAAATATACTTCTGAAATACCTAGGTATTAACGTTCTTCCTATTGCTGAAACACGAAAACAAAACGAACAAATTAGACAAACTAGTAAGAGAATTATTCGGGAACACCTGTATTGCATCTTGGCGCTATACATATAAACGGCTGAATTTCACCACCTCACGATAGTGCCTTTTAACGTTCGAATAGCTATCGATTCGAAAAAGCAGACATCCTCTCGTTAGGTTTTGTTGTGTCAATAGAATTCGCCTGCTTTGTTTACGTCAAATTTATTTCAACAATTTCAATCTAAAAGTGGAAATAAACGTGAAAAAACCCCTATTTTTTCGGAGAAAGAAGTTAAAATGTTGATTAGACTACATTAGACAACACCAAATGAGTCGCAGGTATGAAAATTATCGTTTTCGCTTACACACGGAAAATCCACTCGAAAGCTAACGAAACGGTAACGGTGCATGGTGAAAGCCGTTAACATTTTTTACCGATACGATAGCGCTTTCGTGTACACGATAGTCTTCACGTTAAAGTGGTGAAATCCAGATGGTGTAATAGTTTAGTTAGTTTGGTTACGCTCAAATACTGGAATAGGCCTGCAGGCGTGACAGGGAACTGCACTATGGAGCAAGAGGACCCACAATCGAGTCCCAATCTGTCGAAATTTTTCCTAGCGAATCTTGCCCTGGACCTACCCAGCCCCAATGGGTACCTGGCCTCCACTGGCTGCGTAGAATTCTTTTTTAGAGATTCTGGCCCGAACACCCCGTAGTGTACAGAGGTGTCATTCATCGTGCTCAGTTGGCAGCACTACCAAATACCAGTTCCCCATTGTATCAGTACAACCCGGGGACCTACAGTTTTAGTTGGTTTCCAAACGACCACAGCCTCGACGTACATTTCACTTGAGACACTGAACATATCAGAGGTGATCGCTGATCAGGAAAAATTTGATAGGATCGGAATCGAACCAGTGAGCTTCTCTCAACACAACCATGTAGTCTAAAGTAGACCACTCGGCTATCGACAGCAGTTAATGGTAAATGTTCTGAAATATAATATGTCTTTTTAACGTCATTAATTCTGAGGACATGTGATTTCACGATCGGTTAATTTTGGACAATCACAACACAGTCTCATAATTTATGACGTTAAAAAGACATACTATATTTCAGAACATTTATAGGTAAATATCCAATAGTTTCCTCATAAAGTGTGCATAAAATAAAGGGTCCGACAACAGTCGCACTTAACTTTCTCGTCCCATATAAAATTTTTTGAGATTTTTTTGAGATTTTTTTGCGGGTGTAATTTCTACGCAATCCAAAATCGGTTGAAAATGACCCAGGAGCATCTATCTGAGATCAGTCACACCAAATCTCATGACTGTCATTTTATTACTGTAGTTCCAAATGCGTTCCGACCATTCAAAAACATAGTTTCTCATTCTCAACTCATTTTCTCTCAACACTTTTTCGACAAAAACGGCCGTAATTTTGAAGGTAACACAATTCTGGTCGACAGATGTTTAAGTTACATAGTTTTACACAAATAAACCAAATTTCATGACAATCTGTCAATAAATGTGAATGGCGCCGAAAGGATCGAACTTTGGTCCAAAACGGCCGTAATTTTGAACCAATTCAATTTTAGTTGCAAATGACCTCGAAGCATCTATTTGTCAACAAACATACCGATTTTTAGTGTTATAGATTGAAAAGTGTACCGTCGGCGCTTGTCCGACTAACCAAAAACACGATTTTTGAATTATTTTGGCGGTTTTTTGGCAATAGCGGCCGCAGTTTTTGACTAATCAAAAATTCCTTAAAACTGTGTCTCGGCAGTGATTTTAGACAGGTCCGTACCAAATTTCATCAAAATCGGGTGAACGGTATAGGCTCTAGAGCACTGCACGGACGGACGGACGGACGGACAGACTTTTTCCAGAAACCACTTTTTTGGACTCAGGGGACCCCCAGGATTATGGGAAACCCAAAACCTCAATTTCGAAATTCTGCACGAAAACAATACTTTCTCGCCATATATGGCTAGCGAGAAAGTAAAAACGTAAACAAACACGATTGTGTGGTCGGTCTTAATAGCTTATGTCGGTAGCTATGTATATATAATGTAGCTGGTATCAAGCTACGTTATCAGTGGCCTTGTGTGGTAGCTGGCGAATAGCAGGTATTGACATTTCCTTATCACAACACAAATCCAAGCTGGCTGCACTGCGCAACAGGTATCCAACCACTCGAGCTAAATATGCATGTGCATAGCTGGCCATACAATGACGTGTTAATATCATCTCTACGGTTGACAGAGAGTATGGACTGAGCTGCCACGTAGCTCTGCATTAAGGGTCCGCTATACCTGACGGTGCATTTTTTGCCGCCCATAAGATTAACATTGCGAGCGGCGATTCATTTTAAAGGTTTACCCTTGGTTGGAAAGACACAAAATTTTGCCTGTACCTAGCCCTAACAATTTTCTAGGGAGTGTTCGAAGCAGATTTCCCATTTTTTTTACTGGTTTTCGAGATACAGCACTTTTCTTGAGGTATGCGATGCTAGCATTTGCAAAACAGTTGCAATAAAAGGTAACCACTCCAAAGATTACTTGAGATTCCATAAAGATTTCCAAAGATTCTCAACGATATTCATAGAAAGTTGAACCCCGAAGGGTTAACCACTCCAAAAAATTCCAAGATTCCCTGAGATTTCTTAAAGATTTCCAATGATTCCCAACGAGATTCCCAACGAGTGGTTAACCCCTCGGATTGGAGCTATATTAGCAAGGATAAATTAGTTGCAATAGAAAAAAAATCAAAGGACATTGGATAATAAAAATACTAGGAAATTCTGAGTCTTTCCAACCAAAGGAAAATATTAAAAAATTATTCGTAGCTTGCAATGTAAATCTTACGGACGGAAGAAATGTAAAACCTCACCTGATTTTCAAATCTTCAGAACAATTGGTATTTACAGAAAACTTAGCAACTGTTGGGTTTTTCGAACTCACTTCAGACTTCTATAGTTTCTCTCTTCATTCTGAGTGAAACCTAAATAGGTTCCCTTTGAATGAAACAGTAGTTGAAGGTATATTTAATTTACTCCAATTGTTCTGGATGTAATTGCAGTTTCGAACTTTATCAGACAATATGCAAAACCCGAGGTAAGTTAAACTGCTTAGCTGAAGAACTGAACAATTCCAGGTGCACTGAGGGGAAGTTAACGGATACGTCAGTTAATAAGCCACATAATTTCTGCAAAGTTAGATGATGAACTGCATTGATAGCCAAGTGGTGATGGCTGTCTATAGAACCAGGTCACACCGGTTCGATCCTGATCCTTTCTAAGTTTTTCTGATCGGTATTCACTTATACGGGAGGTCCGATGGGTGGGGAGCTGGTATTTGGTAGTGCTGCCAGCTGAACACAATGGATAATTGATAATTCTTGAAATGGTCTAGTTACTGGGCTTGTCCTATAACAGGGTTTGTGTACTATGAAAAAGTAGAGAGAAACTTACTATATCTTTTAGGTCCATCTTCTAAACAGAATGTAAGCGTAAGTTGGGCGTCGTCCTCGAAGAACTCCGTCGCGAATGCATCCCACCATAGGTTATCGCTCTCCTAAAACACAACAAAAGCGAATTAAAAAAAAAAAGCAACTATCAGGCGTAAACCACGAATAAGTCAATACGATTTCCAAAGACATACCAAAAATCAAACTTAAATATAGGAACAAATATAAACATTAAACATCATTAAGGTCTTCGGAAAATAATAAACACTATACGCAAAAAAAAAAAAAAATATTGCGTCAGTACACAAAAGTTATAGTAAGAAAAATGATCACTCTTAATAATTATTTGTCAACACTCGAAAAAAACTTAAAGATCAGAAAAGCTGATCGAAGAAAAATGTGAGTATGCAATTAGGCCTTAAGGTATCTATTATAAATTCTTACCTCTGTCCTCTGTTGGAGACGCTTATTCAGTTCATATATTCTATAATCAGGTTGTCCAAAGTACGGCGTATGCCTCCTGCAAAAAATAGAACACCATGTTACCATCATGTCACCGATGTCACTTATACCACATAGCACAATAAAACTGCTACATTGTAGCAATATTCGGGCCGTTCTAGAAAGTTGCTAAACTATTTTGTGTTGCATGCCAAAATTGCTCCGATCCCAGTCGTTGACCCGTTTCTGGTGGCGACATACCATGCGTTTTAGACGGCCGTTGTAGCGAGTTGGGGATGGATGACAATTTTTTATGAGGTACCCCCTACGCATCGCAGGTGGCCATAGTTTTACGGTAGACAAAAGGGTCAAGTACGCCAATATCAAGTACTGAGTGAAAAAACGAAAAGAAAGAACAGATGTTTACAGGCGAGCCATTGGAACTGGAAGGAAAAGCAGTGTAAACATGACGCTATTTTGAGCTAGTCCTAGTTGCAACATACGTCCCATACTTCAACTTCAAAATCCTCTCACTCCAACCATATTGTTCGTAAAGACTCTCTCAGCAAGAGATGTTGCTGTTGACTGGCAACAGGTTTTCAAGAAATTCTTCTGTTGTGCTTGCAACGCTAACCAGACCAAAAATTCCAAATAGTGATGCACGATTCAAGAACAAGAACAAGAAACGGCATTTCTTGTTCTTGTTCTCGCAAAGCGACTCTTGCTCATGTTCTTGCAGTCAAAATCCTATATTGTTCTTGTTCTTGCAGTAGAAATCATTTCTTGCTCTTGTTCTTGTTCTTGCTGCGAGAGTCTTGCAATTTCTTGCATGTATATGGAATTTTATGCTATTAAAACGTGGTTTTTTGCCTACCGAGCGGCCATTTCAAGTGCAATCTATCGTCACATAGTCTGCAGAGTTTTTCGCACAAAATATGGACTGCAATCCATGAATGAAGCTTTGGAAAAAATCTGCCTGGGTTTATGCAAGACTCTTGCGAGAACTCTTGCAAGAGTTCTTGTTCTTGCAAGTCACTTCTTGTTCTTGTTCTTGTAGCCAAAATCAACTCTTGTTCTTGTTCTTGCATGCAAGAAGTGCAAGAACAAAAGCAAGACAAGAAATTTTCGTGCATCACTAATTCCAACCCTGGGCTCCCCCTATCACTTCTCCACAACTTGCCATTAAAAGTATAAGTACTATATAGCAAACAATAAGACAAGGACGCTATCGGCAGGATGGTGAAAGGCACCAGCTTTTCTTGTCGGGAAGATAACTCTAAAGTGTGCATTTAGGACCCAGTGCAATCCACTCTTTTTTACGCTGCAAAAATATAATTAAAAAATACAAATAAAGCAAAATGTTTATTTTTACAGTTTCGATTTCGACTGAATACCCTGCGCCAGCTCGAACCAGCTTGCATTGAAGCAGTGCATGACTGCACCGAGTGCAAGTAGGTGACAGAAGATTCAAAATTGGTTAGGTGAACCAAACTTCCGAGTTGTGCTAGCATTGCATAAACATGAAACTGCAGGCGGTGTCCACAATTAGGGAGTTGTAACTCGGGCAGCGCGTCAAGCATTCTGGTCGGACGTCCAACTAATTGTCTTAAACTTCATTTGTGTGTCTGCACTGCATTAATTCTGTTGTCACTGGCTCCATTTATTTGTTTATTTACTCACCAAAAGCTTACGTCACGTTTGGTATTTGCACCTCCTATACCAACCTCAGATCCGGCCACTTTAGAGTGTATAATAACTTTTTATTTAGTGGTTAGAATCTAAGTCAGCCATAAGACTACATAATTCAGTGATTTCCTGAGGTACAGATTTTCCCCCATTGCAGCCTGTTATATGTGAAATCTGGGCAGGAGCTTCAAAATTCCTACGACTGTACTCAGTAGAACTCAATTTGTGCGTACAAGTTAGCATTAGAGTGGCAACATTACGGCGCGTGCCGTGCAGTATAAATATTTAGTTTATACTAATGAAACCACTCTCGCTTTCAGCTCGTCCTCACACGTCTCGCTATATGCACCACCCGTAGGCCCATATACAATCATGTATTGTACGCACGTACTCACTCTTTGCTATCGCAGATTAAATGATCATCTAATAAAGGAATAGTTACTTACGACGGAATATAGTATTTAAATATCCTGAAATATAGTATGTCTTTTTACTTTCTCGCTAGCCATATATGGCGAGAAAGTATTGTTTTCGTGCGAAATTTCGAAATTGAGATTTTGGGTTTCCCATGATCCTGGGGGTCCCCTGAGTCCAAAAAAGTGGTTTCTGGAAAAAGTCTGTCCGTCCGTCAGTCGCGACAGCTCCGCGCGTGTTTCTGCCCACTCTCCGTGTTAAAATAATTTTCTGCCCAGGGCAGAAACAGAAGGACCAGCTTAACATAGTGGTTGAAAACAGCGAAATATGCGTGTAGGAAATCTGTTAAGTTTTTTATTAATTTCTCGTATAAACCTTCATATTTTTACGTGATTTTTTTAGCAGCTGCTTAATTATTCATAATACATCTCCTAAAATAATCCGATGTGGTTAACACGATGGAATTCAGTTTTTTGTTACTCTGTCATTCTCATCTCGAGGTCTGGTGTTGGAGTCGTATAAGTTTCCTATACTTCTCCTCTGGAAAGTTGTTAAAAATATTGAATCTCATCTTCTTCTCTTTTACTTTAAATATTAAGCTC
The DNA here is from genome assembly GCA_950004255.1 of Mesopsocus fuscifrons. Taxonomy (NCBI): domain Eukaryota; kingdom Metazoa; phylum Arthropoda; class Insecta; order Psocodea; family Mesopsocidae; genus Mesopsocus; species Mesopsocus fuscifrons. The sequence goes on from OX465373.1 coordinate 2,202,775, forward strand.
AGATGAAGCTTATAAACTTAATCAGTTACAAAAAAATCAAATTTATAAAATTATTTTCTACCAAAATATCTGAATTTGAACATGGGCGCGCAAATGAATCTGTAAACTGGCGACATTTTCCCCAAGTAGCGTGCACGCGTTGGATAACCTAATTACTCGTAAGGTTAACATAAAAGATCATGATTGTATAAAAAAGCTGTGGATAACCTAATTACTCGTAAGGTAAACATAACAAATCGTGATATTATAAAAACCCAGTGATATGGAACCCATGGATCTACCTACCTATACTCAATAAAAATGACAATTTATCGGTTTAATTTTTTTGCGGGAATGTATTTATTTTATTTAGGGTGCGTCCCACCATGCCCAGTTAAAATTAAACTGGAGATTTACCATGTTAAATTTAACTTTTAAGTTAAATTTAACATGGTAAACATAGGACAAAATCTCCAGTTTAATTTTAACCGGGCATGGTGGGATGCACCCTTATACCTACTCTTTTTTTTCTGAGGTCAGAAAATAACTGAAGGCCTAAAAACTGAAGCTTTGTGGTAATATTAAGGTGTTTATCTTCGTTAAGACTGATAATATAGGTACATTCTTTATTTTTTTACGCTAGAACTTCAAACTTTGTGAGAAAACTATAGATATTGGATATTTAAATATTCTGAAATATAATATGTCTTTTTAACGTCATTACTCATTAGGCTACCTAGGTAGCACGAAACTATATTTTCTCATTCAAAACTTAATTCTCTCTAGTGTAGGTAAAGCCGTGTAGTTTCGGGGGGGGGGTTCACATCCCCCTAACCTCCCCTGGGTACGGCCTGGGTACGGCCTTGCTACCGGCACACTTCATACCTTCCTGAGTGCAAGTATGTGCTAAGTGGAGACGCTACCCCTGAGCGTCCTATCCATGGGTTCTATATCACTGCTAAAAACTTGCCAGGCAGAAGTGTCTTTGGGTGATTTCTCGCTTCGTTTTGTAAAAAATGTGCTCTAACTATTTCTTTCGCATAGGCACTGCTCTCTGTGCACAGGCATGTGAAGCCTCTCCTGCTGTTGATAGCTAAGTAATTATGGCAAAGATAGAAATATCCGCGCAGTGACAGCAGTGAAATGTATAGGTACCAACATCGACATACCTACTCAATGTCTATTGACATTTTGATGTTGAATTTTCTGTGCTGGGAGCAAGGCATGGATGTTCGGTTAAAAATATCCAGTGGGGGACTGGGGGTCATAAACTGATGGTTCACTCATAAATGAGTACCGTCAACTGGTTTAACATTGACCCTTTAAAGGTAATTTCGGCCCAAGCGCGGAAAAAGATACTTTTTGAAGTAACTTAGAGAATTTTAATTTTTACCGCGTTTTTGTTGTCCACGTTTATGTTGGCGATCCTGGAACGTGGCATGAGACAAATCTTGTTCGCGACATTATTCCCAACCTGCCCGCGCGATTTAAACTACATTGATCTGACAAAGACTGTGGGCACGAACAGTGAGGCGGGCATGTACGCCATTCCGTAAGTTATACACTGGGCAGACACAGTGAGGGGGCGGGTAGAGGTGCGGGCAGAAACAGTGAGGCGGCCCTACATCCGTCCGTCCGTCCGTCAGTCCGTCCGTCAGTCCGTCAGTCCGTGCAGTGCTCTAGCGCCTATACCGTTCATCCGATTTTGATGAAATTTGGTATGGACCTGTCTAAAATTACTGCCGAGACACATTTTCAAGGATTTTTTGATTGGTCAAAAATTGCGGCCGCTATTGTCAAAAAACCGCCAAAATAATTCAAAAATCGTGTTTTTGGTTAGTCGGACAAGCGCCGACGGTACACTTTTCAATCTATAACACTGAAAATTGGTAAGTGTGTTGACAAATAGATGCTTCGAGGTCTTTTTCAACTAAAATTGAATTGGTTGAAAATTACGGCCGTTCTGGACCAAAGTTCGATCGTTTCGGCGCCATTCACATTTATTGACCGATTGTCATGAAATTTGGTAAATTTGTGTAGAACCATGTAACTTAAACATTTGTCGAACAGAATTTTGTTATCTTCAAAATTACGGCCGTTGTAGTCAAAAAAGTGTCGAAAATGAGTTGAGAATGAGAAACCACGTTTTTGAATGGTCGGAACGCATTTGGGACTACAGTAATAGAATGACAGCCATGAAACTTGGTGGGAGTGATCTCAGATAGATGCTCTCGGGTCATTTTCAACCGATTTTGGATTGCTTAAAAATTACGCCCGCAAAAAAATCTCAAAGAAATAAAAAAAAAAAAAATCACATGGGGCGAGAAAGTTTAGTGCGACTGTTGTCGGACCCTTTATTAACGTAAGAAATTGGCTGGCTATTATGTTGTTGAATTTATGATCGAGTGATTTTATTAAAATCAAAACACAGCCTGTTAAATTTGGCCCTTTTAAAGAAATATTATATTTCAGAGCATTTAAATATCCAATAGCTCATCAATTAACGACCACTTTGAAGGGAGGCATCGAAAAAAGTTCCCTTTCCAGGTAGCAGTTCCCCTTCGTGCTGTAGTGGACAGTGCAGTGTAGCCATCGAAAGGCTGGCAAAAACCCGAGCCCTTACGTAGGTGGTGGTAACCACCCGGCGGCCATTGTGGCCTTCGACAATACACAGTGCAGAAACATCTCCAATGTTCGCAGGCCTCTGCCGGAAATCCAAAAGACGTGAAACAAAAATAAACATAAAAATGACGAAACCCCATAGAGGCTACGAGGCTACAATGTGGGTAGTGAGAATGGCCGCAAGCCAAGTACGCTATGACCCGATCAAGATGTCCGTCCGTCACATCATCGAGCACAGAACAAGACGCTCCAGGCAACAGGTACTGTGCTCAGTACCATCGCCGGAGCTTATACTGCTTCTACGGTACTGGAGGTTGTGATTCCAGCCACAATTGTGGCGGTGTCCGTGGTCTCTCTGCCGGTTTACAGGCACGGTCACTGATTCGATCTTACAACTATGGAGGATGAAGGTGCGGACCTAGATGCTCTGGCGCACCTTAAGGCGGCTTCAAACTTAAAGGTAGGTTCTGTTGTTTTTATCAAATCAGATCCAAAGTCAAGAATAGTATAAATTAGTGATCAGTCTATAGATAAGTTTCAGTTCCCGCAGAGGGGTTAGCCACTCTAGGAATGTAGTTGGGAATCTCGTTGGGAATCTCAAAATCTTTGGAAATTTTTATGAAATCGCAGGAAATCTTGGAAATTTCTGTATTGCTTATCTCCTCGGGTTCCTCTCTCCAGGAAACTCGTTGGGAATCTCAGAAAATCTATAAGGAATCTCAGGAAATCTATAAGGAACCTCAGGAAATCTCTAGAGTGGTTACCCCCTCGGTTCCCGCAGCAAATCGCCAAACCCAGTTCGAACAAAGAAACTTGACCATACCAAATAATCATGAGGGTCTCCATACGGATTCCTTCTAAACTAAAGCGCTTTCTAACGCTCCTTTATAATTGAGTCCCTAGAGTCGTTCGAAAACCAACCCTTAACCGCTTGAATTATAAAAGACAAAAGGACGCATTGGAGGTCTAGAAGCAAGCAAAGCTGTCGGCGTAAGGGGGAGAGAGAGTGGGGGTTCAGAGGCGAGGGGAGTGGTGGTTCAGAGGGGGGGGGGGGAGGAGGGGGGACAATAGCTGGACACTGTCATAAATAATGGAGGGGCGGGGGGGGGGGGAAACTCGGTGCTCCAGTTCCGATGCTCAGCCCTGCCCGAAGTCCCGGACCGGTGAGTTATGGGCATGGCGCACAAGCCCAGCGTTTTGCCCCCCTTTCGGTTTACGCAGTGCATTACTGAACCACCCAAATTTGGGAGAGAGCAAGGGGCTGCTCTGAATATTTCAAATCAAGCACCTTACCTTTGTTTTTGTTATAGGATTATCTTATACATCCACATCCAGCTCCAAACGGACCAGTATGGCAGGACACCACTGATTCTTGATATTTACCATTATCAAAGATGGTATCGCAACAATTAACAATGGATGGTTATTGAGACCCACTATAGACATCCATGCTCCCAACAGAAAAATCTGCGCTACCGGGATTCGAACCCGGGACCCTCCGATTACAAGTACTGTGTTTGACCACAAGACCTTACGAGGTACATCTAAATGTTTTCACCTATAGCTTAGATAATACCCAAAATTGGCAAAAGCAATACATAGAGAAAAGCATGCTGTGCGAGTGACTGAAGCATCCCTGGAATGGCAACTCAGGGATGGCACAAAAAACTGCCTTCCCCCCCACTAACAATACGGCCGGGATGGCAACTCGCCAGAACGGGCACTTTAAGGGCAATGAAGCGAAGATCAATAATTGTCGAAGAATATGACCAGCGTTTTGGCGCGCGGAAGGATGCAGGTACGTCTGGAGCTCAGAGCTGGAGTATTATCACGGTGTATCAGCGAGGCGAGGAAGGGCTGGGCCGATTTGGCCGATTCGGTCCAACGAGTGTCCCCTCTGCTACTGCTAGTCATACAAGGTCACGTGTGTGGAGCCTGGGTCCCCGCCAAGGAGATGGTTCCCACCATATCGTAGGTTCAGTGCCGGAACAAGAGCAAACCTACCATACGCAAGAACAGCCGAGTGCTCTAGAGGTTGTCTTCAGTTCGAATCCAGTCCCATCAAAGTTTTCCTGACCGGCCACAACCAGAATACAATGCTTGAGAACCAGAGAAGACTCAAGTGAGAAGAAAGGAGATGCTGGAACTCTACAAGTACTCCATTCTAGATAACTGCCTAAAGAACCAGAAACCAATAGTCAGAAGTCCTCCAAGAACCCTGAACTCTGGAAGTACTCCAACAGAACCATGAGTATAGCCAGAAGGACAACCAGAACCAGAGGCTGCCGGAAGACAACGAAAACCTGGGAATAACCAAAAGACCAGCAAGAACCCTGAACTCAGAACCATACCAGAAGACAGAACTGGGCAACAGCCAAAAGACCTCCAAGAACCCCGAACCAAGAACCAAGACAGAAGAAAGGAGATTGGGAACGCTCTACCCAAACCAAAACCAGAGAATAGTCAGAACCAAGAACCCAGAGCCAGAACAAGAGAGAAGGCAGAAGATGCAAGAACAAGAAGCAAGAAGTACTCCTCTCGGTGTTCTCACACTGAGAGTGACGCGGACCGAATGGCCGGTCATTGGCTGCTCCTGAGTCAGGCCGGCCAACCTCACTATACACACAATACAATGCACTCTTCTTCAGACCTCTACACTTTTATACAGTCTGAATGAATTGAAGCGTCACGTTTTCATATTCATATTCATAACCGTATGAAATGTCGTCATAAGGTGTGCACAGTCACACATTATCAGTGTCAATGGTGACGTCACAGCAGAGTGGGCCGGAGCCTGATAGAGCGAAAAACTTGCCTATACCACGAGTCGAACTCGGATCACTAGGACACGAGTCAGTCGTCAGACCTGTATAGAGGTATACAAAAGTAGACGGAACGATAACCTGATCGAATATTCCAACCCTGGGCTCCCCCTACTACGACTTCACAGCAAGGTATAGGTAGGGCAGAGGGTAGTAGCACTAGTAGCACACTAGTAGGTTAGGGGCAGTCCAGGGTTGGAATATTTAAAAAGGTTCCGGGCACTATACCCGAGGGGGTAACCACTCCAGAGATTCCTTGAGATTCTACTGAGATTCAATAAAGATTTCCAAAGATTCCCAACGATATTCATAGAAAGATGAACCCCGAAGGGGTAACTCCGAAAAATTTCAAGATTCCCTGAGATTTCATAAAGATTTCCAATGATTCCCAACGAGATTCCCAACGAGTGGTTAACCCCTCGACTATACCAAAGTCACTAATCATCACTGACAGACCAAACAAGGCTCTAATTTAGAGAGGAGCCTCTCAATAGGCCTAAAAGACATATTATACTTCAGAACATATAAATCTCCAATAGTTTCCTCATAAAGAGCGCAGAAAAAAATGTAAACAAACACGATTGTGTGGTCGCCTTTTTTAAGCTTTCACTGGAGATCGAATTCCTTCGAAAGATAGAAATGGTGGTGCAATTACCGTACTGAATAAAGTATGTCACAGTGAGAACAAGCTACAACCTCGTGGCAAGCATGTCAGTAAAGGGGTTCCCGAAACAGTGAGGTAGCTGGTAGACCATAGGGAGGAACTTGGTGAACCGCCAAATGGAGCTCGGAATAATATCGCGGGTAGCTACATTAGTAACGAGCTATTAGAAGGCTTTAACCGAGATTAGTGCTAAGTCAATACTGATTACATGCATCCAATCATCAATGCCGATTTGGCTTACGTACCTCCTCCTATACACTGTTTGTATAGACCTGCTCCCAAGCTTTCAACGCATTTCCCACGTCTACTCTTGTCTTTACGACTGCCTGGGAACCCGTAAACGATTTCCTGAGATCAACATAAGACAGACAATCTTTATCAGGAAACTATTGGATACTTATTTAGATGTTCTGAAATATAACAAGTCTTTTTAACAGTTTGTTTGTTGACAAAAATCACTCGATCGTAAAATCACAACATAGCCTCATAATTTTTGACGTTAAAAAGACATACTACATTTCAGAACATCATTTAGAGGACGCTATACCTGACGATGCATTTTTTGCCGCCCATAAGAGCGGCGATTCATTTTCAAGGTTTACCCTTGGTTGGAAAGACACAAAATTTTGCCTGTACCTAGCCCTAACAATGTTTTAGTGCGTGTGCGAAGGAGATTTCCCATTTTTTTTACTGGTTTTCGAGATACAGCACTTTTCTTGAGGTATGCGATGCTAGCATTTGCAAAACAGTTGCAATAAAAGAAACCAGTGAGAAATTGGGAAATCTGCTTCGAACACGCACTAGAACATTGTTAGGGCTAGGTACAGGCAAAATTTTGTGTCTTTCCAACCAAGGGTAAACCTTGAAAATGAATCGCCGCTCGCAATGTTAATCTTATGGGCGGCAAAAAATGCATCGTCAGGTATAGCGGACCCTTAAATATCCAAGGCAGAAGAGAAAATGCAGGTTTGGCGATCTCAACATGGTCTAGTGTCTAGTGGGAAAATACCAGACTCGCACGCCTGAGGTCCTGGGTTCGAATCAAGGTGCCAGCAATAATATTCTGTTGGTAGCATGGTGGGATATTATCACATCAACAATCAGCTTATTTGCCATCGGGATCGGCCCAAAGTTATGGGAGGTTTTGGACAGATCTGTTATAGAATTTATCTGAGAAATACACCAGATCGAAAACTGTCGATTTAATTTCTTCCATAGGATTTACATACTCTGAGATATAATATATCCTTTTTTGAGTCTGACCTGAATTGACAACAGAAAATTTGTTAAAAATTCAAAGGACGTGGAAGCAGAAAGAACGCAGGTTGCAAGCCTTTTGGACCATTATTTAATAGCTTAAAAATAGAGAATTGGTGAACTGGCGCGTAAGTAAATATAGCCCCGTGCTGCTGAGTTCTGGCGATGTGAGCGATGTGATGCCGCCCACACGGGAGTACCCCCCTCATGCTGCACTCCCAGCATGTCATACAAGGGGCATAAAGGGACAAACTACTCTACTTTCTCCGAGATTTTCAATTTCCCCCTACTATAGCCTTAAAAAATCGAGAAATTCCACGTTGGTCCTAAGGCGACTTCACATCCTATTCATTCAAACGAGAGGTGTTTTTTACTAAACCACAAACCACAACAAATCGCTTTTCTCACGTTGTCATATAGAAAAAATTAACCACCTTAAGGTGACACTATAGTACTATTTAAAGAATTGGGAAATTCCACCTTTATTAAAATTAAAACTTTACTTTTGGTTTTTGAAATATCGAACATCAACAGACACGTACGAGAAAAAACCCACCACTTTCCAGATCTACTAGCGAAAATTGTAAAATGAAAAATTTTCCTTTCTTCACAGAGCTTAGCCTAGAAGGAGCAAAGCGCAGGGGAGAGCCTTAAATCCTTAACATCAACGGAAAGAAATGATGGCTCTTAAAAAAATAATAAAAACCCCACTCCATCCCCTTTGCAGTGTCTTGTACTTGCAAGGAAATTGCGAGAAAACTCAGATAGCACAAATTAAACAAGAGAGAAAATTATTTTAAATTTTTTGTAAAAATCAAGATAGGGCGAGGGGAATGGAGTGAGGTTCACAGCTGAGCAAGCCGGGGGTGCTGGGAGGGGGTAACGTCACCACCCCCTTCTCTTCAACGAAAGCTCTCAGTGCTGTTCTTAGTGTTCTTCTCCAGGGGAGGAGGAGAGAGCGCAACAACTAGACCATTACAAGAATTACCCGGCTGGTGGCACTTATAGAACCATGGCAGAATGAGGGGGGGGGGGGGGGGGGGGGGGGGTTAGATGGAACTTTTAAACCGATCCGAAAAAAATTGTGCATGCGAGGGGTTGAACCTGTGACCCAGCTGTTCGCGTCTCTTAAGGGAGTCTACGCAGTCGTATTTGTTTACGTTTTTTTCTGCACCTTTTATGAGGAAACTATTGGATATTTAAATGTTCTGAAATATAACATGTCTTTTTATCGCCATAAATTATGTTGTGATTTCGAGTGATTTTTGTCAACAAAAAAATTGTCCAAAATTAACCGATCGTGAAATCACAACATAGCCTCATAATTTATGACGTTTTAGAAAGATATATTATATTTCAGAACATGTAAATAAACATAGTAATAGAAAGATACTAAGTTTCGATGGTTTTCATGCATTCACTATCTACAACACTACCACCGGGGAAAACTGACAATATTATATACTTTACAGTCTATTCTTTTTACTTTCAACGGGAGGCTTTCAGTCGAGAAGAAAGTTGATACGTCCGACGATGACAAACTGGGATAATAAATATAAGACAGCACGACGAAGTTTCTCGATATACATATAAAGACAAAATATAAATTCTTAATTCTATAGTACTGGGGACGTTGTTGCTAGACATTTTTCTGTAGATATCTTTGGCGGGGGTTGAGGGGTGAGGACCTCCTTCGATTTTTTTTTTCTATAAAGATCTCTCTATAACGAAAACGTCACTATAGCGAGCAAATGTATAAGGTCCCCTTCCCCTCATTATATAGAGAGACTACGGTACATTTGAAGACCAACGAACTTCAGCTACTAGGAGCCATCGTTTGCAATGTGTCAAACAACCATCAAAAGTCAAAACAATAGACTTCCTGTAGCTGTTACTGGCTATCCGGTATGGGTAACACATACACCAGATTTATCATCCATCATTTGACGTCAAGGATGCGCTATGCGCACGCAAATCTAACATAATATACAACGTATATTTTGCTGAATTTACAAGTCATAGGTTTTCACCACTAACAAGCAGGAGCTTTCTTTGGTTCGGCGAAAAAAATATACCATAACGCAGCCAATACATTCGCTATGAGGGGAAATTGGTTTAAGGTCGGTGAGATTTTTTTTCTTAAATTTTTTAGGGATTAGTTATTTTGGAATTTTTTTACACAAAAGTTTTAACTTGTAAATTAAACAAGGGTCCCACATGCAGTGATGGGGGCTCGGAAAATTTCCAAATAGTAAAATTTCCTTTCCATGACTTTTTTTTAAATCGAAAAAAATAATCATATAAATTTTTTTAACTTAAAATATTTGAATTTCGCGGGGTTTTTTATTGTCACGTTTGCAGCTGGGGCTATACCAGTCGTTTATTTATATACCTGAAAATCAACTACCGTTCACAGAAATTTTAAACCGTTACTTTAGCTATCTTCAGAATAGCATTCTGAACTAATTATTAATACACTTAAAGACTCCAGAGCTCCAGTTTTGAGCTTTTTGGTGGCTTCTTAGACGCGGATGATACTTATCAGAGATTAAGGGGTCGGCAACTACTGCGGCATCACATAATCCACCAGTAGCTAAGCCTGTTAGGCGTTATACAGCCAATCAACACTAAATTTCCAACAATTTCCACATTTTATGGAAATTTTCCGGAAAAAATTTTTCCGGAAAATCCCCCATCACTGCCCACATGGGCTCAATGAATTCCAGTTGGAATTTTATTTCCCTAGCAAGGCATGGCAACCATGTTTAACTTACAGCTAAACACTTTTGGGTAAAAATTCCTGACTAACTTAACCCAGCCTAACAGGACGATTTGGCCAGACCACTGAAGCTAACTGAGGGTAGGTATACAGGGTATAGGTATTTACCACCGGGATATCGTTAAAATCAGTCACCAAGCGACTTTCACGAGGTAGTGGAAAAATACATCTTTTTGAACTACGTTGAAAACAACATCGTCATTATTTCTGAATGATTCGTCTTGGGGCAAACGTTGGAGCGGTTGGAGTATTCCTTTGATATCCTTGCTTAACCACCAAATATACCAGCTCCCCAGCCATCGATGGGAACCTACATTTTTAGGAAGCTTCCGAACCACCACAGCCGCAATATACATTGTGAACATATCAGAGGTGAATGACGATCGGAAAAATTTTAATACGATCGGGATCGAACCGGTGTGACCCTGCTCTCAGTGTTTTTACTTTCTCGCCCGTATGTAATACATGGGCTGAGAAAGTTATGTTATCGTGCGAAATTTCGATTTTGAGATTTTCATTGCAAAAGGCGTTTCAGAGGTCCTAGATACCAAAAAAATGGTTTTTAGGTCATGTCCGTCCGACGTACGTACGTACGTACGTACGTACGTACGTACGTCCGTCCGTTTGTCTGTAGCGCGGCTAGAGGTCACACCAGTCAACCGATTTGGCTCAAATTTGGAATAAAGATGTCTAAAATCAGTTCCGAGATACATTTTTAATTTAATTTTGATTACTCAAAAATTGCGCCCACTATTGTCAAAAAAGTGTCAAAAAAAATTCAAAATCGTGTTTTTGTCTACTCAAGACGCATTTCACGGTACGGTAATAAAGTTAGAACCTTCAAATTTTGCAGTCGTGTTCCCAGATAGATGCTTCAGGATCATTTTTATTGTTTTGGAGATGGGCCAAAAATTTGGGCCAAAATTGGCCCATACGTGAAAATCTTGGCCCCATGAACAGTATTAGCCGGAATTTCACAAAAATCCACAAACTTGTGCTTAATAACATTACTTAAAGGTTTGTCGAAGAAATATTCAATAAAATCAAAATTGCGGCCAATATAGGCAAAATAAAGTCAAAAATAGGAAAAAAAGCTAGAATCTCGATTTTGTCTACTCAAGACGCATTTCACGGTACGGTAATAAAGTAAGAACCTTCAAATTTTGCAGTCGTGTTCCCAGATAGATGCTCCAGGATCATTTTTATTCTTTTTGAGATGGGCCAAAAATTTGGGCCAATATTGGCATTATCGTAGGAAAAATTTTCCAAAAATGGAAATCACGTTTTTGATTGGTTAGGTCACATTTGTAACAACACTAATCGACGGATTTCCTTCAAAATTGGTGAAAGTGGTCTCAGATAGATGCTTCAAGGGCAATTTCAATAGATTTTCATTTACTTAAAATTTAAGACGGTGACATGCAAAATAGAAAACATATACTTTGCGCGTCGAACGACACTTCAGTGTTTGACGGATATGTTTGAAATTCGGTACGCAGGTGCCTAAAAGTATCGTCCAGTGTGAGGCAAAATACTTTTTAGAAAAAGTTAAAATTCTGACAATTATTCACGTAAAAAAAAAAATCAAATTTTCGATAAAAATTGCGAGAAAGTCAAGTGCGACCATTGTCGAACCCTTTATTTTTAAAGCCAACCACCTAGACCACTCGGCTGTTGTCGCCACCCGAGGAAAACCTAGTATTTAAGCTGCAATTGTATGGCGTGTAGCAGTAGCACACAGTGCATTAACCAAGACGAATCAATTAGAGATCCGCTTCACTCAACAATGAAAGCACCCCGCGCTCTGCACCGCCCGTACCCCTTATCAGTAGACTGCTCAAAATGACTTCATTAATCAACATAGCCGTGATTACATACGCAAACATACACAACACACCTAATATACACAGCCAATAATGACTGTTTGTATCAAACGGTCGGTGCATATAAGGAACAATAACTTGCATACATGGGGTGCATATTGAATGCTATTGGATTTATTAGCATGCGTTCTCCCATGACAAGGTGACATAGGCTGGATTTCACCTCTTCACTAAAGTATACAATAGAGAGGGTGGGGGGGGGAGGGGGCGGAGCACCACCAACCCCAACATATAATTTAAAAAAAAAGAAAAAATAAGAGCGACAGTGTGCAAAACCACAGGGAGGTGGTTAGGAAAATATAGGGGAGAGCATGGACAGTAACAGTGTAAGAGTGTAAGGTGTATCTGTTTCGGGGCACAGGTAATCATATGATGATACGGCCCGGCGGAGCGCGTGATAACAGAGGGAGGGAGATGGTTACCAAAAACAACCCTTATTCTCAACGCCTCAAGGGCTGCACACGTGTAGCAAGGGGATTTCCACTGAAGACTGCTATAGGAAAAATTTCTGTTTTTTAAAAATAAATAAATAATCCAATAAGTAGACCGAACTATCGTACCAAGTTATTTTGTATAACTCTCCCAAATTCTGAGATACATTGAATAATTTTTGTTTGTCTGTCATGATGGAATGAGCCCTGCTGCCTGAATACCCCCACTCTATAATGAAGAGGCTGCATTTAGCATTGATCAGTTCCGGCCTCCCTATACGAGGGATATGGAGAAGCTTTACAAAAAACAAGGAATATCCTGAAGATATGTAAGCCTTGTTCAGGG
>OX465373.1:2848577-2976475 GCA_950004255.1 Mesopsocus fuscifrons
CCCCCTTCCCCCCCCCCTCCCCCCCTGCTCGCCTCCCCTCGCCTCGCTTTCAATCCTTCATTAGTTACTAGTACGCTAAGTGCTGCTCTGAGCTTTATCCTCCTGATACAGATCAAATAATTGATGTTTCTTTTACGTATTTGGCAAAGAGGCAAGATTAAGGGTCCGCTATACCTGACGGTGCATTTTTTGCCGCCCATAAGATTAACATTGCGAGCGGCGATTCATTTTCAAGGTTTACCCTTGGTTGGAAAGACACAAAATTTTGCCTGTACCTAGCCCTAACAATGTTCTATAGGGAGTGTTCGAAGCAGATTTCCCATTTTTTTTACTGGTTTTCGAGATACAGCACTTTTCTTGAGGTATGCGATGCTAGCATTTTGCAAAACAGTTGCAATAAAAGAAACCAGTGAGAAATTGGGAAATCTGCTTCGAACACTCCCTAGAACATTGTTAGGGCTAGGTACAGGCAAAATTTTGTGTCTTTCCAACCAAGGGTAAACCTTGAAAATGAATCGCCGCACGCAATGTTAATCTTATGGGCGGCAAAAAATGCATCGTCAGGTATAGCGTCCTCTTAATTTTGATGTGGAAAGAAGGTGGATTTCACGAGTTTCTATATAAGGTCTACTATAGTGTCCACTAAAAGTTCAGTATAGTGTTATAGCTCGAAAAGAAAAGTTACGGCCTTTTTCAGCGTCCTGCCAATAGCGCCCTTATCATAACTGCAAGTTTTCTGTTTTTTTTTGGGAAGCAGTTAAAAACCGAATTTAACAGACGATGCGTTCTGGTCGGCGTCCTAGCGAGAATGCATCCCTGGACGCCTCGAAGCGGGGTGGGATTGACAGTTTTGAAGGGATGCCGTTCCGATCGTGGAATTCCAACTTGACCGAATTTCACGCATCCCATGTGGGTGTCCAATTGTTGAAAATAATTCTTCTTTATTTTTCTTGTGTATTTTTTTACTTTCTCGCCCGTATGAAATACATGGGCTGAGAAAGTTATGTCTTCGTGCAAAATTTCGATTTTGAGATTTTGGGTTTCCCATGATCCTAGAGGTCCCCCGAGTCCAAAAAAGTGGTTTTTAAAAAATGTCCGTCCGACGTACGTACGTACGTACGTACGTACGTACATACGTACGTACGTACGTACGTCACTCTGTCGCGCAACTGGACGTCACACCGTTCGTCCGATTTTGCTCAAATTCGGTATGTAGGTACCTAATGTAAATATCTGGACCCGTTTTTTGATAAATTTTGATAACTCAAAAATTGCGCCTGCTATGGTCAAAAAAAGGCAAACAATCGTGTTTTTTGACAGTTAAGAAGGGCTGGAAGCTACGTATATCAAGTTGGAACCTTGAAAATTTGCGAAAGTGTTTTTGAATAGATGCTTTAAGGTCATTTACAATCATTTGGAGGTGGGCCAATAACTTGGCCCAGTTTTGGCCCCAAACGCGTTGGTCATTTCTCCGGTAGCACTATTCGATCGATTTCAGTAAAAATTGGTAGGGAGGTGTACTTTAACCTAGTTTGATGTTTTACCGAACGAAATTTATCCAACATAATAATTATGGCCAATATTGGCATTATCGTAGGAAAATTTTCCAAAAATGGAAATCACGTTTTTGATTGGTTCAGACGGATTTGCAACAATCCTAATCGACAGATTTCCTTGAAAATTGGTGAAAGTGGTCTCAGATAGATGCTTCAAGGTCATTTTCAACAGATTTTCAATTACTTGAAAATTAAGGCCGTGACATGGAAAATAGAAAACACGTACTTTGCGCGTCAAACGACGCTTCACCATTTGACGGATATGTTTGAAATCCGGTGAGTAGGTGCCTAAAATTATTGTCCAGTGTATGGCAAAATTTTTTTAGAAAAAGTTAAAATTTTGGTCCAAAAAAAATAAATTACGTAAAAAAAAATCAAAATTTTCGATACCGCTGGCGTAAAAATTGCGAGAAAGTCAAGTGCGACCATTGTCGGACCCTTTATTGCAAATTGGAGTCAGAACTGTTTTGAGTATATTTATTGAAATATATCAAGAGACAGACGAATCACAATAAAATTAAGGTCTCAAAAATTTCTGCCAAACATAATACAAATCACAGGGATGCGGGTCTGGAAGTATCGTGTGTGGGCACCAGCCATCCCTGAGTTCACATCCCAAACCCGCATCCCAGCCAGGCAGCCAGGACGCCGTCCAAAACGCATCGGATGTGACCATGCACCCTAAGATAAGTAATGGATTTTGCAGCTTGTCTCTTTTTACATCGCATAAAAATTTAGCTTCTGTTGTCGTTGCTGGTGCAAGAAATAGAAAGTTTTGGAAGGTTGAAGGTTGGATGGCAAGGGTTGTTCGGGATGAGTGGGTTACGGGCTCCAGGCCAAAGTCACAAACCACCCTCTGCCGTAGGTTGTCATATTTTATATGCTTTTCCATTCATAACTCGACTTCACGGGGTTTCTTGTTCCTTCGACCAAAAGTAACCCTGACTTTGGCTGACTGCTGAATCTCGGCTGCCTTGGTGCGAGAGGATTTCGTTTTTTGGAAGCAAATACTGAACGGGGCTAGGCTGATCAAAAATTCCAACCCAGGACTCCCCCTGCCAGTTGTCCACAGCCAAAGTGAGACCTGTTAGTACTCCCCAGAGCACAGGGGGTTTCACGACCCTGGCTGTGGAGAAGTGAGAGCCCAGGGTTGGAATTTTTGATCAAGATACAGCGTTCTTATACAATACCATGAGTTGGGGTCGACAAAATTTAAAGAATTTATTCTTTGAATAGAAACAGAAGCTTTTTCTCGTTTACTTTGAAAAACCTGGAGGTTTTCTTTCAACCATTATGTGTAGAAAATAATTTTTTGAAAAAATGAGGAAGTAAAAAAATGTGCCCTTCTGAAAAGAAATAATTTATGACTCCATTGGGCTTGTGCATTGCTGTATACCAGCTCATTCTTGGATGAGAAAATAGCCCGTCATATTCATGCGTGGATAGACTACACACAAATGTGGACTTTAAGCTCATGCTAATATCAGGAAAGAATTTTGGAAATCGAGGGGAAACGAGGTATGGGAGTAAGGGGTGGAGGTTTAAAAAAATATATACAGAAAATAAATGGACGATGGCAAAGGTCCAGCACAGCATATGGCTTTTACAAGTCGTCACGAGCCATAGATGTACAAGTTAAACAGCAATTTCAAAATTTTCTATGGTCTCAAGCGCACGAGTTCACCGCTAAATGGACCTCGATCATAAATAAAGACAGCGCCCCCGCTGCCAAGGGTGGCGCTCTTCTCTGCCAAGTATCGATCTGGTGCATCCGTTTGCAAATGCAGAGTACAGATGAGTACAGCTTGTGATGCGCGATGCAAAAAAAAGATCAAGAAATAGTGTAACTTGTTCTTGTTGAAGTAATAAAAACCTTTAGGGTCCGCTATACCTGACGGTGCATTTTTTGCCGCCCATAAGATTAACATTGCGAGCGGCGATTCATTTTCAAGGTTTACCCTTGGTTGGAAAGACATAAAATTTTGCCTGTACCTAGCCCTAACAATGTTCTAGGGAGTGTTCGAAGCAGATTTCCCATTTTTTTTACTGGTTTTCGAGATACAGCACTTTTCTTGAGGTATGCGATGCTAGCATTTGCAAAACAGTTGCAATAAAAGAAACCAGTGAGGAATTGGGAAATCTGCTTCGAACACTCCCTAGAACATTGTCAGGGCTAGGTACAGGCAAAATTTTGTGTCTTTCCAACCAAGGGTAAACCTTGAAAATGAATCACCGCTCGCAATGTTAATCTTACGGGCGGCAAAAAATGCACCGTCAGGTATAGCGGACCCTTAAATATGTTCGTTAAATCCTTTCAATGGGAGACACTATAGTTTACTTTAGCTAGCTTCAGCCATTACCATAGGTAGTCTTGATTCTTCTTCTGGTACCACCTGAAAATTTCTACTCCCGGGATTCGAACCCAGGACCCCCGCAGTCTGAGCCACTACACCACGGGAAGGCTACTTGTCCTGTTCTTGTTCTTACCATGTGACTTTGCACCGAGGGTATTTTGTGATTTAATCACTGCTAGTCCTATTGTAGGTCTATGTGGAAATTATTAAAGGTCCGACGATGTCTATATGGGATACATCAAGTGAGCAGTACGATTATAGGGTAGATTTTCTGTTTCGAAGAGACGGCACTTCAAACTGAAGAGGCATTTTAAAGAGGAAGTGCTTTCTTAGATAGCCAGAGAATAATCTATAAAGTGCCTTCTAACTTGACGTTACTAAAAAGTTGAAAAAAGATTGTTCTGCCGGTTTCCTTATTGGTTTCCTCCTTTCTCTTTTCTGAATAGGTATGCAATTTTAAAGCGCGGTCCACTGTTCAGCAATTCAGGTACACAAAAGAAGACAATGAAAGGCTATGGAAGCTCGCACCTGTGAACGATGATAACCCCCTTTGTTCTTCCTTTCTCTGCACTTTCTCCAACATGAGAATGAAAAATATTTGAGTTTGTGTAGTTCTTTCACAAACAGAACTGCGGCAAGGAAGACGATGTAATATCAAACTCCCGATTCCTAATTTACTTAACTTTTTCTCCATTAATTTTTTTTCCGCAAAACTCGAGACGAAAGACTGCTTCAACTTTATGATAAAAAGTTGTAAAAAATGTTTTTCTGTAAAAGATAGATCTCTTGAAGGCTGCCACGCTTGTCTTATCTAAATTATGAATCTCCGGGGCTGGATGGCTGTGACGTCACTCCTGAGTGAGCTCGCTGTCATACGACATGACGTTGTTCATTATTTATCTGAGCATGTTATTGTATCTGGCACCTATAGCGCAAACAGACCAGATTTTTTTTTTGGTTTTCATGACATTCTTATTGGTTTGTTGGCAGGTTCTTGGTTTTCTTTTTTACAGGCGACCCTTGAACTTTTTATCTAAAAATTTTTAACTTGATTTTTTCGCTTTACTTTGTATGGTTCATTACTCCACAAATTACACCACCAAATTTTTAGTGTCTTTATTCTTTTGAGGAATATCTACTCGTATCTATGTATCTACTCAGAGTCCAAGAAATTCGCCGTGTCTTATACAGGGACTGTTCCCTTGACCCTTGAGGCTTCCTGAACGATGTCATTTCATCCTACAGGCAGAAGTGGTATCTGTGGGGGGGGGGGGGGGGGCTCAAAATTTGGCAGGCGGCCTGCTGCGACTTAGCCCGGCGCGGCCAAATTACACAAATTACACCACCAAATTTTCGGCCAAATGGACGAATAAGTTCTTTTCCTGTAAGAAGTAGTTATACCTATAAAAAATTTGGCATCATTTCCTAAAAATATACTTATACGGTCCTAGGAAGGAAAACTTTAGAAAATCTCATGTAGTGTAGGAGTAGAATAAAATTGATGCCACTGATTGAATTTTCATAAATTGTCACAAATTGGTTAGGTAGATACCTACGTAGCTGAAATTTTGAAATAGAAGCTGGAAAAGTTAATGCAGGAAATGAAATTTCAACTTTAGCAAAATATAAGTCCCACTGGTGGTTCTGCTACCTTCGCAATTTTCAGTAACTAGCTCAAACTTTCACTTTTTAACCGTTAAAGAGGTTACGTGAACCCCGCTGGAGCAACAGCCCCGATACCTGAGTGGGCTGGGCGGCTGTCTTAAGAGGAATACTGCCGAGGGCTGGGTTCGATTCCGATCCTGTCGAAATTTTTCTGGTCGGCATTCACCTCTGATATGTTCAGCATGTTAAGTGAAATGTCTCTTGATGCTGTGGTCGTTCGGAACCCAGCTAAAACTATAGGCCCCTCAACTACAGTTTTTGTAGGGTGCCAAACTACCACTGCCTTGATTTATTTGTTTTGTTATTGGATTATCTTGTACATATAGCTCCAAACATACCAATATGCCCACCGGTTAAAGGCAGGACACCGCTTACCCTTGATATTTACCATTATCCAAGATGTTATCGTAACAATTAAGAGGACGCTATACCTGACGATGCATTTTTTGCCGCCCATAAGATTAACATTGCGAGCGGCGATTCATTTTCAAGGTTTACCCTTGGTTGGAAAGACACAAAATTTTGCCTGTATCTAGCCCTAACAATGTTCTAGGCAGTGTTCGAAGCAGATTCCCCAATTTCTCACTGGTTTCTTTTATTGCAACTGTTTTGCAATCGCATACCTCAAGAAAAGTGCTGTATCTCGATAACCAGTAAAAAAATGGGAAATCTGCTTCGAACACTCCCTAGAACATTGTTAGGGCTAGGTGCAGGCAAAATTTTGTGTCTTTCCAACCAAGGGTAAACCGTGAAAATGAATCGCCGCTCGCAATGTTAATCTTATGGGCGGCAAAAAATGGACCGTCAGGTATAGCGGACCCTTAACCACGCGGATGGTTATTGAGACCCATTATAGACATCCATGCTCCCAAAAAATATGCACTACCTGGATTCGAACCCGGGACCCTCCAATTACAAGTCCTGTGTTTGACCACAACACCACGGAGGGCCGCCACTGCCTTGATATACTCACTTGAGGAGCTTTCAGAAAAACTTTGAAAGGATCGGGATCGAACCGGCTCTCACTGTTTCCCTAGAGACCCTAGACCAGTCGGTTCACAGGGTGTTTCACAAGAAGCTGCGGAAAGGAAGAAAGAAAGGCAAAACAGCCATTACAACCCTTTGCTGATTAATTTCAGCGTTATTAATAAAGCAGAGCAGCGGTTGTGGGGGGGGGGGGCTTTTGCAACGGGGGGAGGGGTCCCAGCTAACTTTTAAACAGTCGATATCGGGCCTGTACACATAAATTTCCATTTCGAATAGAGGCTTTGGCTGGGAGGATTATGAGGTAGTTCGAAAGCGAGGAACATAAAACTCTACCGGGGAAGTACGGTAAAAATTATCGTTACAACTTAGAGGAACTTCAGTGAGTAATATACCTAATTTGGATTGTTTCTTTGTTTTGGATTTATAGAGTTTTATTTATGATAAATATGATGAGCTTTACTTATCGAGAATGGGGCCCTGGAAAAACGAATTTGCGTAGCCAATTTTTTTTTTCTTTCCAACTTTAGACTTTGTCTTTAAACAGTGACAGGTACTATAGATAGCTCTGAAAACAGTGTGGATGAGATGCTGGGCTTGTTCGCCCCACCCTCTAACTAACGAACTGGTAATTTCCCTTTGAATCATCACAGACTTATTTATACATATTTAACAAAGGAATTCAGTAACCAATAACCATGCACATCAGTGACTTCTCCAGATTTTGACCTGGGGGAGGGAGGCTGAAAATTGCTCACTTACGCTACTGTTCCAACCAAAATAATATTTTGTTGTATATTCAAACGTTCAGCCTGTCTACTTAATGCTGGTAACAGACGATGCGTCCTAGAATGGAGAGGTTGGAATGGCGGGATTGGAATAGAGGGATGGAATGGCGGGCTGGAATGGTGGGTTTGCGGGTAGGAGGTACCCCCATCCCTCCCGTGAAAACAGTGCCTCTGTGGATGCCATCTCTCTAGAACGGCCGTCTAGATTTTAGTTATTTGTGTTGCTACTCCCAGTCCTGTAGCTGTCATAAATAGTACAGCACGAGAAAAGGCAGGTAAGCGAGATAAAAGACCTGTATTTATCTTTAGGATCTGGAAGGCGTGAAAAGGAAAAGAACAAGAAAATAAGGCGGGTGGAGACTGTGGAGAGTTCCTGAGGGTATGACGTAACGTATGGGCACAGGTATGGGCTTAGCGTATAAGGGGCTTCCCCGGCACGTGTGTTGGGGCTTCTTCAGGGGGGGGGGGGGGGGGGGGGGGAATCCCAGGGGCTGTTAGCCACACCTGCCCCTAAGGCCTCTTGTAATCAACACGCCGCCTTACGCATTACCGTAATCACCTCAGCCACTGCCCCGCACCACCCTTCTAATTTACCCCCAAAATATTAACCAACCATTTATGTTGGGTACGGAGACATCAGCGTAGCTGAGTGCTGTAGGTGATTGTCTTCAGGTTCGATCCGGTCCTGAAAAAAATTTTCTCTCTGATATATTCAGCGTGTCAGGTGAAGTATACATAAGGCGGGGAATGCTGACTTCTGGTGAATAACCTCTCCAGGTCCGATACCGCCCAGCAGTGCTATTACGGATCGTGTACTAAAAATCGTGATTGTTCGGGTAGCGGGGCGAGGCGTAATTGTTCTTACCTACGTACCTACATTATCCTATACCACTCAGGATTTGCTCGTGTCGCTTATTGGTTCGGGTATTGTCAGTCACCCACACTATAACCTAACCTAACTCACTCAGATCATCATCTGGCCACTAAATTGAAGGGGTTTTTGGTGTTTTTCAAACGATGAGGAGGTCACGGAGGCCTTTAAAAATTAGGCTCGGGAGGTGGAGCGAAAGGTTCATGACGAAGCTCAGGAAAAGCTGGTGCCTAGACTTCAGAATTCTGTTGTTCTTGACGAATTTTTTTTAGCACAATAGTGAGATATTGTGGCACATCTTCTGAAAGTTTCATTAAAATCTACCCATTTTTCGATTTTTTACACGTGTTGTAACATTAATTTCTGGACATGCCTCGTATATCCAGGCTGTGGTGGCTTGGAACCAACTTTGTAGTGCTGCCTTCTAACTACAGCGGATACTTCTTGAAAAGGTCTAGTCGCTGGGCTTCCCCCCCCCCCCCCCCCCCCCCAGTATACTCTACTGCGCTCTACTGTGTTAGTGTGTACTAGCTTCAGTTCAATTTCCTCCCAGCAAAATATTCAGAAGCTGCGGCATAGCTTAAAGCTTTCTCTATGCTTGGTTTCCGGACATGCTTCTGCTGAAAGTTTCATGATGACTTAGGCCCATTCCTGGCGGCCCTTTACCCATTATTAGTTTAAAGCCATTCAAGCTGAGGCTTTAGGAGTGTCTGATAGTAAGCTTAGAATATTTCCCATGCCCTAAGGTGGAAATTACTTCTGTTTACGTTTTTTCCGACAGTTTTTTGGGATTTTCTGAAATATAGTACGTATTTTTAAGTCCGAAGCGATCGAGTGATTTTTGCCAATAAAAAAATGTGTGTATTTAATGGATGTACCCTATTAGGTAACAACAAGGTACACCAGAGATACAAGACCGGGGTGTGCCTGAACTTACTTGTTCTTTAGAAGTACCTTCCTCAGGTGCACATAACTTTCCCCTAAGTCTCCTACCTGAAACGAAATCTTGAGAACACTTATAGGTTAGAACGTGCTGTCGTGCTTCTTCTTCATTCACTTCACAACCTCGCATTCGCAAAGTTTTTATGTGATGCCCTCGTGAAAATCTTTCTTCCCAAGACCCTGATACATGATTTTCCACCACCTGTTGCAAATTTCCCGAAATTTAGACACAAAGAAGGTATGAACAAACTTTGACTAGGCTGTATAGTGGCTTGGTTGATTTGACACCCGTGTCTTTGTAACGTTTGAGCTTGAATAGAGGTTTCAGATTTTAATTATCCATAAAACGACAGACGCAGCAGGGAACGCAATATGAAAACCAGCACGCCGCAAAACCGCTGCGGCTTTTCCGATTCCGACTCAGAATAAATAAAAACCAGTAACCACTCCAAAGCCCCTTCAACTTTTGCCCTTTTGGCATAAATTAGTTTTAGCTTAATAGGGAAAGGCATGTATAAAATGTGCAATTAAATTGGGGGACCCTGAACCTTACAATAGACCAATGGCATCCCCAACAAAGGCTCACTGAAAATCCCGGCGCGTTGTTAAAAAAATCGTTTTTGTGGAGGTGTCCCCTTTGTAAGTTATTTGTTTTTGCTTGTGGTGAAGGTGCCCCCAAAAAGGTTGGTCCTGTTTTCAAACGAACCTTTTCTAATTTTTTTTCGGATGTGTGTATTATTGTAGAAATACAGCTTTTGGGTTTTATGGTCTGCCTTTTTGAAGCCACCGACAAAAATACTGAAAGTAAGTGCCGCGATAGCCGAGATGGTGTCTTTAGAGAGAGGAACAATGAGAGCCAGGTTTGATCCCACTCACCACCCACCAGCTGGCGAGGTGGGGATGATGGGGACCTACAGTTTTAGGAGGGTTTCGAACCACCACAGCCTTGGTATATACATTTACATTATACATTTCGGTGACATGCTGAGCATATCAGCTAGGGGTGAATACCTATCAGTGAAACATTGATAGGATCAGGATCTCAGTGGCCGAGTGGTAAAGGGGTCCGCTTTGTGTCCTGAGAGGTCCGGGTTCGAATCCCGGCGGAACGGAAAAATTTTCCGCTTCCGACATGGATGTATTGGCTTCGGCCCACTCCTAAACTGGCTTCGGCCCACTCATATTCGGCTTCGGCCACTTCATCTTCGGCTTCGGCCACAAATTATAACAAACCAACTCATTGGCGCATATTATGTTCTCTGAACGTCGCGCGTTAAAAAAAAAATAAATAAAAAATATAGGATCAGGATCGAACCGATGTTTTCTCTACAGGCAACGGTCTATAAGGCTAGACCTCTCGGCTGTAGTGCTGCCGTAAATTTACAGTTCTTACGGTTCTTATAGACTTGAGCTTTACATTTTAAAAATTTAACTCAATTTGTATATCCACTTGAGAAATTGGCGCTCATTCAGTGGCTCTTTTCCGAAAGTTGTTCAGTCGTAAGCTTGGTCATTACGAAGTTTTTCAAAGTCGGAAAAAGTTGTCAACTTGGAAAGTTGACGGAAGATTTGAAGCCGGTAATCAATACCCCAAGCAGACTTGCTTAGTTTTCATTCAGAATGGTTCTTTAGAACCCAACGGTAGAATTGTTTCATTTTATAATGAACTTATTTTGCGATTGCGATTACGACATTTTTGTCGTACCTTTTTACTTTCCCATGTATATCTACAAAGAGTTTTTCATTGCAAAGGACCGATCAGAGGTCCCGGACTAAAAAAAAAAAGCGTTTTTTGTTCGTATTGTAGGTATGTATAGGTGTGTATGTACGGATAGCCAAACTACGGATAGCGAAACTGTCCGGCCAATCTTGTTCAAATTTGGTACACGGATTAAAAAAAAAAAAAAATCCCTTTCGGCAGCCCCGAAAGGCGTAGGTAGATTTCGAAGATTACTTCCATCCACTAAAAGCAGTCTAAAATCATTGAGGAAGACGGTTAAGAAGATTTCCAGTTGACCCAAATGCATTCTCAACAATAACAACGGAGGAATTGAGTTTTGAAATTTCACCCCCCCCCCCCCCCCCCTTAACGAGAAAATGAAAGTGATTTTACAAAAAACTTTTTCAGACAAAAGTTGTAGATATTATTAATAGAAACTCATAGCAAAAAGAATAAACTCAATATCTCACCAAATAAGTGAGTTATGACGTTTTGAAAATTCAACCCCCACCCCCCCCCCCCCCCCCCTTAACAAGAAAATGAAAGTGATTTTACAAAAAACTTTTTCAGCTAAAAGTTGTAGATATTATTAATAGAAACTCATAGCAAAAAGATAAAACTCAATATCTCACCAAATAAGTGAGTTATGACGTTTTGAAAATTCAACCCCCCACCCCCTGCCTAAACGGTTCGTCGGACGAAAAACTTTTTCAGACAAAAGTTGTAGGTAATATTGAGGCAAATGCATTACAAAACAAAAGAACTCGATAACACCCCTAGGACACAAGTTATGAATTTTTTTGTGCGCAAAACCCTCTTTTTCCACCCCTATTCAACCATTAAGGGTGGGATCAAAAAACGTTACGAAGAAAAGTTGTAGGCAGTACTGTTAGACGACCCTCAGAGAAAACTACGTTTCATTAGTTGCAATATTAAGGGAGTTATGGCCAAAAAGCCAGATTTAGAAAAAGTCCCCCCATTTCCCCCCCCTTGGTCCGATTTCCCCCATTAACGAACTCGACCGAGATTTTAGTCCCTTATATTTTATTAAATAGTCAAAACCAATTATTTTTCAAAAATACGGCTGCTAGCGTGTTCACAAGGAAGTGAAAATGATAGATATATATATATATATATATATATAGATATATATATATATATATATATATAAACTTTTGAACTGATGGTGGTTTTGGGATCCAGGGGTCATAAAAAGAAGAACTGTGAAGAAATTTTTCAAAAGTGAGACTACTGGTACGACTACAATAGGTAGATTTTTCTTCGAAATCTACCTAAAATGCTCAGACTCACTTTTTTCCGATCTTCCATTGGGGAAGTAAGTAGTGTCGGAAGCGCAGTTTCAATTTGAAGGAAAACGATTAAAATTTTTTTTATCCAATCGTCTGAAAAATCATACCATGGAATCTCCTAAATTTACTGTTTTTTCACATGAAATTTCCATGTCTCTGCGTCACTTCGGTCATGACTTTTTCGTCTCCAAAGTTCGATCATACCAGTGCTGACTCCTTAAAATGAGAATAACTCATGATCCAGTTGTAGCAGAGACATAGCGATTTCTTCTGAATAATCAGTAAATTAAGGTCAATCCATCTTATGGTTTTTTAAACGATTTGTCAAAATTTTCAGGTTTGATAGGTATTGCACTTTTTTTAATTTTTCCAAAATTGAAAAATCTGACTTTAGATCCTACGATTGAATGTTCTGAAACTTCCAAAACGCAGGATTTCGTTAATCTCCGACTTTTGGTTCAGGTACCTGACTCAGGTTTCTCAGTGTTCTGAACTGATTTTCCGGAAAATGTTAATGGATTTGGAAAGCTCATATCCGGAAACCTTACTAAAAGTGTCAACCTCAACCTTCTCCGATCAGTGGTTCCCGAGATAATCGTAATGGTAGAGTGCGAGATTTACCTGTATCTCAGTAACGGTTCACTTCCGGACACCCATTGATAGGTCAAATATCATCTAAATGAACCCCCCTATCCATCCTGAAAATATGTACCATTCATCCTGAATCACCCTGTACAAACTCTCTTGAGGCTCTGCTTTACCGGAATTATTTTTCGTATTTTCCCTTAGTTGAAAAGGCTTAGTTTCGGCCAAGTGTAGCCTTATAACTTATAACGATCCAAGGACAGATCTAGGTAGATTCCCCACTGGGAAATTGGGGAGTCTCTCCCTATAAAATACGCTAGAACTACGTCTACTGGCAAAATTCAGAGTTTCTTCAATTTTGGAGAAATACTAAATATAATTTACCCTCGCTTTTAATTTTTAGGTGGGAGAAATGCAGATAAAGGAGAGCCTTAATTCAAATTTTCGTTCTTCAGTAACGGAGTAGGTAGGTACTATTGGTCCTGCGTCGCAGATTCCATTGAGAAATCAGTGTAAAATTCCTTGTGAAATTCAGCGGAAAAGAATTTCGGATGGCGTAATTATTTCAAGCTAATTTAACATATAGAAACTCCATAAATTTTTGTAAAATTCCGTGGTCGAAAATATGCTACTTAAAAGAGTTTCTAAATAAAAAGTCACCGCAATTGCCGTACTCACTGAAATCCGAGAAAATAATAAGTGCCTAGTAGGTATAAAGTATGAAAGTTCAAATTACAACTGAAAGAAAAGTTGAAAATTTTACTTAAGTTTTGTTTGAAAGAATAAAGTAAGAAATGTACGGGAGGTAGGAAGATAGCGTGCGCTGCTAAATCCTACTTTATGATGTTATTTTGCATCTCAAGCCTGGATTTAGCCGCAGCCTCAAATATTTACGTCCTGTTATTTTTCGATATTGAAAATATATCTGGGTGATAGAATGAGGGACATGCGGTGTGGCTTTCAGGGGTTTCAGAATTTTCAGGTTGCCGCATTTCATGGATTACTGTTTCAAATCAGAACAAACATTTTGGTTGGCTCTTTTTCATTCCGTTCTCGGTCCTTTGTTCGTTTTCACTGTCCAATATTCCTTTGCTTTACATTGGAGATTACTTTGGGGTATACCCGACACCTTCGCTATACGGCACGTCCTGGCGTGGAGGGGCTGGGATGGCGGGTTTGCAGTGGCAACTCAGGGATGCAGGGTCCCACCTTTAGTGACCTCCGTTAAAAGGAGGTGCTTTAGTCAGAATCACGACCAACAGTCAAGTTTTCCCAGAGCCGGTGACGGCCAGATATAAGACAAAACATGGTACTATGATCAAACCAACTATCCGTCTCTATTATCCTAAGAAGACAGACACTGTTCGAGAAAGAAACAATTTTTGGGGCTTCTAAAATAACAGGCTAAGAAGAAGGTCCTAGTGTATAAGACAAGGGTCTAATAGGGTCACCTTACGAAAAAAAAAAAAAAAAACAGTTAACTTTGTAAGATGGCTCAGTAAGTGCTGTTTGCTTATACGCTCCAGATCAGTCTTCTTATTCTAATATTTTAGAACATTTTTTTTTGTCGAACAAAGTGTCTTTCTTAATAATAATAATAATAATGTAAAGTCAAACACAACAATTACAAAAGTTAATAATAGTGTTGGCTCACTAAAAAACTAAACTACAGACTAGAAACTGCAACTACACTACAGATACAACTAAAGTAACCATGGGCCATTTTCACCAAGAAAAATCAAATTCAAATCAAGCTGATTTAAATTAGTTGCTATGGTAATCAAAAAACTTGAGCCTCGCTATTGGTGTTCCTAGGGTAAAATTTGATTTTTATTTCAAATAATCAACGTTGAATTTTCTTGGTGAAATGGCCCTATAGGAATGTCATATTACTCAACTATACAGTTTAAATTGTTCTTAGGATAATAGAGACAGGTAGAGATCTGAGCCTAAGTTGGTTTGGGTATAATGAAAAACTTTTGTCTTTGTTCAAGTTAGCCCACTATTCCTCAACCACGGAGCTCTTTGTTCTGAATAAAGTCTGGAAGTCATAACCAATAACCGAATAGAATAGGTATGGCATAAGTTTTGTGGATGATAGGACAGGTCTCTTGCCCCGTAACGACCAAGGCAAACACTCAACTTCTTGATTGAAAACCTATTCAAATAACCATAAAACTTGATGGCTTTTGTTGACTAACTCCAACGAGCTTCCAGAACATTGTTGATACTTGATCCTATTACAAGCTAACTGCTATAAGGCTTTGCATTACTGAGAAAGCCAATATTCTTATTATGGCGGAATAAAATCTGATGTTGCGGCTATTGGGTACGGTTTTCTATTGATTCTGGATTGAGAAGCAACCCATTTGAAAATTAGTTCCATGAGAAAACTACGGAGGATTTGTCTGTTCTGAAATATAAAACTTCTTTTAAACCCTTAGGTTAAGAGGACGCTATACATGACGATGCATTTTTTGCCGCCCATAAGATTAACATTGCGAGCGGCGATTCATTTTCAAGGTTTACCCTTGGTTGGAAAGACACAAAATTTTGCCTGTACCTAGCCCTAACAATGTTCTAGGGAGTGTTCGAAGCAGATTTCCCAATTTCTCACTGGTTTCTTTTATTGCAACTGTTTTGCAAATGCTAGCATCGCATACCTCAAGAAAAGTGCTGTATCTCGAAAACCAGTAAAAAAATGGGAAATCTGCTTCGAACACTCCCTAGAACATTGTTAGGGCTAGGTACAGGTAAAATTTTGTGTCTCTCCAACCTAGGGTAAACCTTGAAAATGAATAGCCGCTCGCAATGTTAATCTTATGGGCGGCAAAAAATGCACAGTCAGGTATAGCGGACCCACTTGAAAAAGATGGAGGGATGCCTATCTGGAGAATATGTGTATCAGCCCGATAAAGGACTTCTATAAGCGGTGTTGTAGAGACCTAAATTCGTTCCAATAATTCTTCCTTCGTAGATAAAGGGGACTGAAAATTTTGATCTCCAATTTCGTTGTTGAGACAGTATCTGTGTCCTTGTCAGATTACGTCTCCTTAGGTTCGATATATCGTAATCTACAGTTGGTAATCAATACAATAACATAATTTCATAATCAGATAGTTAGCAGAAGATGCGGGGCTTCGCAGAAGTTACCAAAGCTTACGTCATCTTCACCTCCCATATACCCAGTGCTGGATTAACCATTAAGAGAACGCTATACCTGATGATGCATTTTTTGCCGCCCATAAGATTAACATTGCGAGCGGCGATTCATTTTCAAAGTTTACCCTTGGTGACAAAAAATGCATCGTCAGGTATAGCGTCCTCTTAACAAACCCTGACGCATTTTTACACCCTCTCTATAGCGAATTCTCTTTATAACGAACAAATTTACGTGATCTCTTCATGGTCGTTATAGGGAGACACTACAATAATTATTATAATTTCCAGAGTTAGGAAGGTATATAAGTAGGTGAAATTGTTTCACCCTGCAACGTTATTCCTCGTTATAGCGGTGATATCGATGCTGAATGGTTGCCTAATGAGCTAATCTTGTGCTAATAGGTCTCATTAAAAACGTACCCCAGTTACCCCACGCTACTTCCCCATTCATACCGTCGTTAAGACCTCGTCTCATTTCCTCCCCGTCCTTAAGGCTGTCTCGATAGCCGAGGAGGTCGTCCATCTAGCGGCGCCGCGTCGTCGTTTTCGATAGTATGGGGTGAGATAGGGAACGCAGTGCAGAAGTGTGCTATCACCGCCCCAGCTAGATGGACGACCTCCATTACTAAGATGTTTTTTCTGAGTCAGAGCAGTCTTAGCCACGTTTTCCATTAAGAGCACGCTATACCTGACGATGCATTTTTTTGCCGCCCATAAGATTAACATTGCGAGCGGCGATTCATTTTCAAGGTTTACCCTTGGTTGGAAAAACACAAAATTTTGCCTGTACCTAGCCCTAACAATGTTCTAGGGAGTGTTCGAAGCAGATTTCCCAATTTCTCACTGGTTTCTTTTATTGCAACTGTTTTGCAAATGCTAGCATCGCATACCTCAAGAAAAGTGCTGTATCTCGAAAACCAGTAAAAAAATGGGAAATCTGCTTCGAACACTCCCTAGAACATTGTTAGGGCTAGGTACAGGCAAAATTTTGTGTCTTTCCAACCGAGGGTAAACCTTGAAAATGAATCACCGCTCGCAATGTTAATCTTATGGACGGCAAAAAATGCACCGTCAGGTATAGTGGACCCTTAAGGTATCAGCCTGATACCTATACCTGCTTTTGACTTAACAGTGACATTTTATTTCTTTACTCTACGTATTCGCCATTCGGTGAGTGTCAGTTTAAAGCTTAGCAAAGACCAACAAGGGTGATTTCATCCTTACTATTGTGTACTATACTGCGATTGTACTTGTCATAAGCTAAACATATGATGAGATAAATCTGTCCGATAGACACTATATACTGTACGTTAGAGAAGTAGCGAAATACACCCTTCTTAATCTTAGATTAGGTTTCCTGTCTCTTCAATAATTTTCCAGTAGATCTAATCAGACTGTTGCTGTAGATAGAAGATACATGTATATTATCGAGGGGTAACCACTCCAGAAATTTCCTGAGATTTCGTGAAAATTTCAAAAGATTTTTTGAGATTCCATAAAGATTTCCTGGTATTCCCAACGAGATTCCTAAAGTGGTTAACCCCTCGTATGTTATAGTTAGTTTAATGTTTAAAGGGAGCCCTATAGTTGACCACAGAGACTTGCAAAAGCCATGCACCCAAAGCGTTAACATATTTTTACAGATATTTCCGAGATTTTCCTAAATAAATACTGGGACTTTTGGATGAGTCATGAGTGATTCAGTAGTTCTCCAAAGCTTATTTGGTAAAGTACTAAGCAAACGGAGAGACGAGGTGTCCTTGCCAAAAAACAGACGAGCCAAATAGGTCAAGACAAACTCGGGATCATAGAGGAGGAATATGGAGATGAGGGATTTTTGTGAGAAATGTGTCTAGGTTGGCAGCCCTGCAGCCCTTTTGGTGATGAACGAGCCTGTCACGATACCCCGGCTATGCTCCATTTCTCTGACAAAACCACCTAACGGCGTATAGGCCTAGCAAGGGGGCAATAGGGGATGGAATTCTGGATCTATTGGGAAATTTCAGGTTTTGGGTAACACTGTGTATAGTTCACGATGGTTTCTGTAAGGGTCATGTTGCGTCTACGGAACTGGATAACACTGGTATTTGCACGACCGCCAATGGCCATGGCTGCTCCAAAAGCTAAACATAGTGTGCTATTCGAAGTAAGAAATAAAAGACTGTGCATTGGAAACTATGTTTAGCTTTCACTGGAGAACGAATTCCTGCGAATTCCTACTAAATACAGTAGGTATGACAAAGTTGCGTCATCCCATAATCTGATGAAAAGTTTCCCACCCTGGACTCCCCCTATACATCTCCACAGGCAGGGTAAGACCGAGGGGTTAACCACTCGTTGAGTCATTGGAAATCTTTATGAATCAGGGAATCTTGGAATTTTTTGGAGTGGTTACCCCTGCAGGTTCACCTTTCTATGAATATCGTTGGGCATCTTTGGAAATCTTTATGGAACCTCAGTGGAATCTCAAGGAATCTCTGGAGGTGTTACCCCCTCGGGTAAGACCTGTTACTGGTCTCGCCCTGGGCACCGTGACTCAGGAGAGCAGTATTGCTATGGAGAGTTGGTAGAGAGAGCCCAGGATTGGAATTTTTGAAATCAGGTTAACAGTCTGGCCACTGTAAGGTATTTTTGGAGCAGTGCATATAGGTATCATGTTTTTCTACCAACGGGTTTGACCCGCTATATCTTCATCTTAGGCCCATCAGGTTGAGGTCCCGCAGTCGCAAAATTAAATCAAAATTGTGCAAAATTTCCATATAAATAGGTAACCTGACGGGCTGACTCATTTCGTTCTTTAGTTTGATGACCTTTAAAACGTCTTTGTAGGGCTTAAATACCTGTATCTGTTCTCTGCCTCCTGCCTCCGTACCTCATCGTAAATAGTGCATACAGGTGCAGAAAACTCTTCCCTTGCTTTGGCGCTCTTTGAAGGAATTCGTCCATCCAGCCGTACCTCGCCGCGCCCGGCTAGATAGACGACCTTCTTGAAACAGGCGTCCTTTTGAAAAATGTGTAACGAGGGGTAAGAGCAGAAGACGGCTGGTAATGGTCGACGCAGTGATGGACGATGCTGTCATAGAGCGCACATACCTGACGCCCCTTCCCCCCCATGCATTTGTCGGAGTCAGGCTGATGTACGATTGGAAGGCGCCGCATTCCTGAAACCGGAAACTGCGCATTCTTCCGTGAGGGGGGGGGGGGAGGGGGCAACATTCCCTTATGGCCTATTAATCTCAGACAGGGGGGGGGGGGCCTTTTGTCCGTTCCCCTTTCCGAATGTCGCTATGCAAATAAGGCTTACAATGCCGATTGTCCCATAACGACCGGCTCCCACTTTTGGGCGGAAAGTTTGGAAATACCTTTGGTTGGTGGGACGCTTTACTGGTAACGTCCACCTCCTTCTTTGGATGAGTGTAACGACACCCACTGGAGAGAAAAACAAACAGGGTTTCCAATATTATTGTTTAAGAAGTAGACTTATGAAGAAGGGGTCAAAATGATCGAAAAGAGTTCAGCAACGACAATTCTCATTTGTAGTCTATCCACCCCTGGATATCACTAACGTTACTCCCATCCAAGACTGAGGAGGACTATAGCAGATGAAGTGGTATAATCTTCCCCTAAAATAACGGTCCATGTGTCCAACATAACTGTGGTAGCTTAGCATGTAGTATACATAGATGAAAGCGTGGAGGAAACATAAAAGCAATCAGTGGTATCCCAATGCATGAAAGATAACCAATATGGACGAATAAATCGATCTGTGGAGGGGCATTGACTAGCATTGTTGGCATCGGAATCATGGGCACCACGCAATGCTATCGACCCCCCTCCCCCCCCCTTCTCGTGCCCGCCACGGGCCGTACCTTCCTCCCATGTCTCCGACCCGCGCGTGCTGCCCGAAACTCTATAGATACCTATTAAAGTGCTTAAGTCCAGGGCTTACCAGTGGGGTGGGGATTCGGTGTCAAGGCGTGTCCCTGTTATAGCCATATCACTGTTTTAACGGTGGGGATATGTTCATGTTTACGTTATAGGTGGTCATAGTTATACCATACTTAAGTCGCACGGGGTACCCGGTACCTCACTTTCCCGCGGCGAGGCGTGCCTAAGTGGACGGGATATTTGAACCCAAGAAACCAGAAGCCAGAAAACTAGGTACATGCTCTATGTCCTCGGGTACAGGGCGTCGGTGCTCTTGAATACATCAAACAGAATATTATACCGACATAATGTTCCATTTGACTCCCTCTCATCCTCCGGTTATGGGCCTAGTAAAGTAGAGAAGGGAGGGACGACAAGTCCAGCTACTCAGGAGTTATCCCTCGTGCTCAGCTGGCAGCACTGCCAAATACCAGCTCCCCACCCATCGTAAGAACAGTTCAGAGGCGAATACCGGTCAGAAATTTTTTGTTACGATCGGGATCGAACCAGTGTGACGCGGTTCTTAGTGCCTACTATTTAGACTCGGCTACCGAAGCAGTTGGTTATAGGCTCGAATATAGATAACTTATAAGTTTGAAGGGCTATAGAGCTACAAATAAAGCGGGGCATTCAAAGTCGCGAGTCCCCGGTGTTCTCGTGCATGGCAGCCGCTCATCAATAACCACCCCATCTTACTTATTCAAAGCAAGGGGCAAACGCTGAGATATTTTAATGGTTCTGCGGTCGCATGCAATTCGAGAATTCACTCTTCACAAGCAAAAGGTTTTACCTTTGAACCCTTTTTACGATCAGTCACAGGCAAAAGTTCCCTTAAGGGTTGTTGACCAATTCACGTCAATTTTTAGGCACTGGAAATATTCACAAATTGGCTACGAATAAATCATATTTTCACCCTCATCAACGTAAGCTAGTTAACGTAAGGAACAAAAATGCTGTTGATTTTGTATTGGTAACTGGTCATAAGATTGGTAGTGCTCTAGAAAAGCCGTTGAATCGATATCTGCTTTATTTAACAATCGCCAACAATTGCTCATCCTTAATAGAAACATCTGGACAAATTTGTGATCCAATAAGTAAGTCTCCAAGTAAATCGAAAATCTTTCGGAAAATTTCACAAGATGAAGTTCTGGGAAACCTTGGATTTTGAGGTTGAGAACCATCACGGCTTAGGATTTACTCTGATGGAATGTTTCGGGGCGTACTGACCCACAAGATTTCTTTTGAAAACATTTTCCCACGAATTTTGCTTTAATCACTTGGCGTACACACACACTGGAAGTGTTAAGGGTCACCTCACTGTCCTGCTTGTTTATGTTTTTTTTTTCGACCGTTTTTTGAGGAAAATGTTCCTAAATATTAATTTTTAACGTCAGAACTTACCTATGTTGTGATTCTATCAATAATAACATTATACTCCAGAGCATTTAAATATTCAACAGTTTCCTCCAAAAACAGGAATGAAAATAATTCTCCTGCCACGTCTTTCACGATTGTGTCGAGCGGCTTAACGCGCCTTGGTAGAGAGTGGAAATCAAGCTCCGGATATGTTCCCGTATCGGAAGTTCGCGAGATAAAAATAGAAAAATTTCTTCTCCAGACTGTGAGTGGAAAGAATGGCAATTCCTAAGAACATAAGTTTTCTCACCTATCTTCTTAACTTCTTCTTTCTCCTCCTCGTCACTCTAAGGCCAGGTGGCTTACGTTGTCACCCATATACAGGGCGTTGGAAATTTCAAACTTTATGTAATGTCTATGTGTATCAGGTATATAGGCTGGGGGAGTGTTTGTCTCCTCTCCTCAGCAGAATTTGATTTATGTCTCTGTTCTTACTTTTAGAAGTTTATTGTATGTGTACCTAAGTGATGATACTGACGCGACTGGTCTGTTCTGATATATAAAGTGTCTCTTTAACGGCTATGTTTGATTTTACGATCGAGTAATTTTAGACAAATTTTTTATTGACTCGAGACATAGCCAGTTAATTTCTGACATAAAAAAAGACATATTATATTTCAGAACACCTATAGAAACTCAACAGTTTCCTCAAAAATTCTTCTGTCACTTGTGTCTCGCTATACCTGACGATGCATTTTTTGCCGCCCATGAGATTAACATTGCGAGCGGCGATTCATTTTCAAGGTTTACCCTTGGTTGGAAAGACACAAAATTTTGCCTGTACCTAGCCCTAACAATGTTCTAGGGAGTGTTCGAAGCAGATTTCCCAATTTCTCATTGGTTTCTTTTATTGCAACTGTTTTGCAAATGCTAGCATCGCATACCTCAAGAAAAATGCTGTATTTCGAAAACCAGTAAAATAAAGGGTCCGACAATGGTCGCACTTGACTTTCTCGCAATTTTTACGCCAGCGGTATCGAAAATTTTGATTTTTTTTTTTACGTAATTTATTTTTTTGGACCAAAATTTTAACTTTTTCTAAAAACAATTTTGCCATACACTGGACAATAATTTTAGGCCCCTACTCACCGGATTTCAAACATATCCGTCAAATGGTGAAGCGTCGTTTGACGCGCAAAGTACGTGTTTTCTATTTTCCATGTCACGGCCTTAATTTTCAAGTAATTGAAAATCTATTGAAAATGACCTTGAAGCATCTATCTGAGACCATTTTCACCAATTTTCAAGGAAATCTGTCGATTAGGGTTGTTGCAAATCCGTCTGAACCAATGAAAAACGTGATTTCCATTTTTGGAAAATTTTCCTACGATAATGCCAATATTAATTATTATGTTGGATAAATTTCGTTCGGTAAAACATCAAACTAGGTTAAAGTACACCTCCCTACCAATTTTTACTGAAATCGATCGAATAGTGCTACCGGAGAGATGACCAACGCGTTTGGGGCCAAAACTGGGCCAAGTTATTGGCCCACCTCCAAATGATTGTAAATGACCTTAAAGCATCTATTCAAAAACACTTTCGCAAATTTTGAAGGTTCCAACTTGATATACGTAGCTTCCAGCCCTTCTTAACTGTCAAAAAACACAATTTTTTGCCTTTTTTTGACCATAGCAGGCGCAATTTTTGAGTTATCAAAATTTATCAAAAAACGGGTCCAGATATTTACATTAGGTACCTACATACCGAATTTGAGCAAAATCGGACGAACGGTGTGACGTCCAGTTGCGCGACAGAGTGACGTACGTACGTACGTACGTCGGACGGACATTTTTTAAAAACCACTTTTTTGGACTCAGGGGACCTCTAGGATCATGGGAAACCCAAAATCTCAAAATCGAAATTTTGCACGAAGACATAACTTTCTCAGCCCATGTATTTCATACGGGCGAGAAAGTAAAAATGGGAAATCTGCTTCGAACACTCCCTAGAACATTGTTAGGGCTAGGTACAGGCAAAATTTTGTGTCTTTCCAACCAAGGGTAAACCTTGAAAATGAATCGCCGCTCGCAATGTTAATCTTATGGGCGGCAAAAAATGCACCGTCAGGTATAGCGGACCCTTTCCTACAATGAACTTTAGTAGACATCTCGTGTCGTGCCCTCCACTAGGTAGCCCATTGAAGCCGATCTAAGTCGAGAGTTTTGGCGATACATCAAAATATTCCCAACCGGAAACTTCTCCGAGGGAAAGTGATGGGGACAATGTGGAAAACTTGTGGGAAAAAGTATGGGAAAATTTAACTTTATAACTTGGGTGTCACATCATATCTGCTTCTCTCCCATGCACCTGTTCTTCTCACATTGGTTTTTAGTGGTTGCCCTCTGTATTGCTTTTGGTATATCTCCCTTCGTAAAGACAATTTAAGTGGTTCCCTATTTTGAAGTGCTGGGAAGCCAGGGATTTTTTTTTTTTTGGCAAATGTTCACCTGCCAGTAAGCAGTAGACGATAGAGACCACCGCTATACCTGACGGTGCATTTTTTGCCGCCCATAAGATTAACATCGCGAGGGGCGATTCATTTTCAAGGTTTACCCTTGGTTGGAAAGACACAAAATTTTGCCTGTAGCTAGCCCTAACAATGTTCTAGGGAGTGTTTGAAGTAGATTTCCCATTTTTTTTACTGGTTTTCGAGATACAGCACTTTTCTTGAGGTATGCGATGCTAGCATTTGCAAAACAGTTGCAATAAAAGAAACCTCTTAATATGTGGATCACGACTTACGAACCACCAGTCTCAGCTTCCTACAAACGAGCTTACTGGACAGTTTGTGAGTGCCTTAGCTGTCTCCGGCAACCTATCGAGACCACTTAGCTACGTGTTGAGGCGGGGTTCGAGAGTTTAGTAAGCCTATTCGATACACGACAACAGTATGCTATTTCACCAGATCTTAATGTATCCTATAGTGTATCCTAGCAAACAGATTTGTCTTTTAGTGTGTTTAGTTTTTAACTCGTGCTTTTGTTAAATCTGTTCGTTAGAAGGTATAGTATACTGAGTAATGTGCCTGGCCTGCCCGAACTAATCCCGGAAAATTGTCACTGTTAAAAGTTGAAACATCACTCATCTCGTCTTTAAGCAGTCCCCAAAAATTAGCCATCAAACCCACCTGTTTCAGTGAGGGTCAGCTTTTAGGCGTACAGGGATGCAGAGGGAAGATACGAGTGAAAGTTTGAAAAATAAAAAATTCGAGCAAAAAATGGGGACATTTGGAGTGAGCTGCGGTGATTAATGAGAGGAAATGGGTAATTAATAAATATGACCCAGCAAACTTCCATGGGCGTACAGTGGTAGTTACCAAGAGGGGGCAGAGTGCATGTCTACAGGCCCTACAACTAGGCCATTTCAAGGATTATCCATCGTGCTCAGCTCAGCACTATTCTAAATATAGTGTCGCCACCCTGACCTGCCTGGCCCGAGGGCATTCTGCGCTTTTCACTGTTCACAGAATGCCCTCGGGCCAGGCAGGTCAGGGTGGCGCTACTATACCAGCTACCCAGCCATCGTGTTAGTACAGTTAGTACACAGTGAGGACCTACAGTAGAAGAGCGTTTTGTTATGAGCTGGAGAATGAAGAGAGGGGAATCTGAAATGAAATAAAGACATTCGAAATATTATTAAGATAATTTTTGGTTCTTGAAGTGTAATCGTAGAAAAATCCAAAATAAAATAATTTTTCTGCATTACTCGGAGAATTTCACGATTTGTTAATTTCGGACACATTTTCGTTGACAAAATTAACTCGATCGTAAAATCACAGCCGGTAAAAATACATATTATATTTTAGAACATTGAAATATCCAATAGTTTTCTCATAAAGTGTGTCGAAAAAAACGTAAACAAACACGACTGCGTAGAGTATAAGCATAATAACTCTTAAGTATTATTTTATATCAGCCCCCCCCCCCCCCTGGTTCTCCCTCTAAGTACGCCGATGATGAAAAGTCAGCAGTCCCTGCTGGGCCACGGCGTAATTGGGGACCGCTGCAGCTGTCGCATGCGACGTGACATCTCCACAGCACAGTTTTTTCTTTCACAAATATTTCAAAAAAATTAAAAACACCAAATATTTTGGTAAAATTCTTAAATGCCTTCAAAAATAGTGTTGCAATATTTTTTTTAAGAATAAAGTGTGACTATTGAATTCCTGTCGAGGTGAGATGCAGGAAACCGTTCGAGATTTTTTTATTCTATCTACAGTGTAATATGTCTTTTTACCGTCAAAAATTAACTGGATATATTGTGATATAACGATCGACTAATTGTTGTCAATGAAAAGTTACTGCATGGATCATCCATCTTTTGCGCCATTTTTCTCTGTCTTGAAGTGACAAAGGAATGGCGTCCTAGCCCTAGCCTAACCTATGCCAAACCTAACCTAACGTACAAGAGGACACTCGTTTGAAATTGAAACCGATAGCTGGTAAACAAATCATAAAGAAAAACGAAACAAATACTCAAATTCGTGGCACGTGGTACTTGTCAGCTGTCAGAATTTTGAGGGTGAGTTAAGCAGCCGTCGGGGACAGAAATGGCGGAAGTATTAAGAAAAGTGCACCACCCCCTCCCTCTCCAGTTTAACTTTTTGTTCCGAGTGAGTCGTCAACCAGTGTTTTTTTCCCGCAGAATATGAAAAGCGGCGGTCGGGGTTTCCGGACCATTGCCCCCGCCTGCTGTTGGCGTCCCCGCAGTCCCCACTGACGGATCATCGCTTACAGTCAGTTACCCCAAAATACTGCTGACATTTTGTGTTCACCGGAAAAAATTGGAAGGCTTTCGTGTGAGTGACTTTTCGGGAACACAACTGCTTATCTGACGGGTTAAATTTGATCAATTTTCAGCAGATTATTGAATTTTATGGAGGCTTTGACAACGAGGGGTTATTTCCGATCTCTTAATACCTAAATGTTGCCCGTTAAGGTCGACTACACGTACTTGGTTCGCAATGCTAAGTACTTCAAGCCCTACTCCGAAGTTACAGGGCGAGTGGAAAGTGTTTATAGGGGGATGTAAACCTGAGACTCTTTGTCGTGAGGTAGTGTTGTATTTTTGCATGAAATGGAGTAATAAGCCCACAGGAGCGATTTTAAACAGTCAACTACCAGTTCACATGTTTTTTTGACAGATCGCGAAAACACAACACTACCTCATGCGGAATATTTTTTTGAAAATTTTCGGACTAAAAAATGTATGATTTTATCGTCACATTTAGTAGAAAAGCTTGATAAATGTTTGTACTATTTACCGTAGCCATGTTGCATTTTGGCAATTTTTATTTCACTTACGGAAGTGGGTAATTTCAACAGCATTTCTCTACTTTTCTCCTGTAAAAGCTAAACATAGTGTTCTACTTTTACTCGTTCGTTTCGCGTTCAAATAGCACACTATGTTTAGCTTTTAGAGTAGACACAATCAATACGATATTGCAATTACCAGTCTCCGGTTGTACTAATATGTAAACATTAGTTTTGTCGAATATTTACTTTCGCACAGTGGTTTTGGCGGAGTTCGTCGAGAATGTATGGTGGCCCTTAAGCATCTTCGGCTTCGATAGCTCAGTGGTCATTAAGAGGAACACTAAAAGTCGGGTGGCACCGGTTCGATCCCTATCCTATCAAAGTTTTTCTGATCGGCATTGACCTCATATTCAGCATCTAGCGAAATTTATGAAGTAGGCGGTATACCGATTTCTATAAAGTTATAACTTCCATAACAAGGGAGTTAGTGAGCAAAACAACTCCTCCGAAATTTTTAGTTTCATCAATACAATAGTCCCTTTCTACGAAATTGGGACTATAACAAGCTCAAATGTCTGGTGTTATTTTGACCTAATTTTTTGACATAATTGCAAAAAAAAAGATTTTTGTGACGTCCATGAGAAACAATTCAAAATGACAGTGGCCTGTGAATACATGGAAAAAGCAGTCCAGTTTAATCCATGTTGATTTTGAAGATTCAGCTGACTGCAAATACGAACGGAAAGTAAATATTCGTTTGACGGAGACAAATTGAGAATTTGAGAATTGGACTCGGTGATGGTCAGCAGTATACGAGTAATTATCTGCTGATTGCCTTCTGCTGATCAAAATTCAAATACTGAAATTGTGTGGTCTTGTGGGAAAATATACTTGGCTCGCACGTTGAGGTCCTGAGCCCCAGGCCCGTATCCAGAAAGCGGTCATGGGGGGGGGGGGGGCGGGGGGGAGTTTGGGGTCATGGGGGGGAGTTTCCCCTATATTTTTTTTGCTTCACGTTGGCATTACCATGTTAATTTTCGGCTCATGGGGGGGGGTTACCCCCTAACCCCCCCCCCCCCCGTGGATACGGCTATGCTGAGGCCCCTGTCCAACAATTTTTTGATGGTTGATCGGACGCCATACCAAAATTTTCATTTGTGACGCCTGCGCCTTCGGGCCAGCTTTATGGGCTGTCCCCTGTCCCTATACCTGGCAGTTATCCCGTTGCTTTGGGTGAAGAAAACCTGGCATTAAACGATAAGGCCCGCTATCATCGCAAAACTCACTCCACCGGCAAAGTCTGCTCGAAATCGTGAGATGTCGGGTGAAAAGTTTGAATGAAAGCTGAATTTCTACATACAAGATTCTGAATATCTCATAAGTCAAAACTTTACGCGCAGTTAGCATCGTAAATTTTAAATTTTAATTAAGGCGCGCCATGTTGTGTACCTTTGACGTCAAAATTATCCCTTTCATTTAAAAATATAATTAAACCTTAGTACAACAGCAGTCATCATGTTAGTAAACGATGGGGGCCTACAGTTCTCGATGGGTTCCAGACAACCGCTGTTTCTATGCATGTACATTCCACTTGACGTGCAGAACATATCACAGATGAATGACGATCTGAAAAAAATTTCGGCAGGTTCAGGATCGAACCGTGTAGTCCTGCCACCGAGGCTTCGTCGCGCCAGTCGATTTACTTCTACATTAAGAGGACGCTATACCTGACGATGCATTTTTTTGCCGCCCATAAGATTAACATTGCGAGCGGCGATTCATTTTCAAGGTTTACCCTTGGTTGGAAAGACACAAAATTTTGCCTGTACCTAGCCCTAACAATGTTCTAGGGAGTGTTCGAAGCAGATTTCCCAATTTCTCACTGGTTTCTTTTATTGCAACTGTTTTGCAAATACTAGCATCGCATACCTCAAGAAAAGTGCTGTATCTCGAAAACCAGTAAAAAAAAATGGGAAATCTGCTTCGAACACTCTCTAGAACATTGTTAGGGCTAGGTACAGGCAAAATTTTGTGTCTTTCCAACCAAGGGTAAATCTTGAAAATGAATCGCCGCTCGCAATGTTAATCTTATGGGTGGCAAAAAATGCACCGTCAGGTATAGCGGACCCTTAAGCACGACTGCGTTATATTGTAGGTAAATTATCCTACGGAAATCGTAAAACATTTCCAGCACAATTATTATTCCTTCTAATGCAAGTTCATTAAAATTGCAAAGAGGTGTAAAATAGAAGGAGCGTAGGGGTAGGATATTTATACGACAGTCTGATTTGTACGGAACGTGCGTCTGCTCCAGTTGCCTTATACTACCTCCCATACCTCTTACACTTATTACTACCGTGCTCTGTCTACAGTTTTAATCACTTTTGCCGACAGTAAACATTCCTACGTCATTTCATCAGCTTTTCATAAGGGAGTAATAACCCTGCACGGCTTTACGGGCCTGCGAATACGCCAGGTGCAAAAGCACGTGCCTCTCAACCCCCAGCAGTGAACTTTCTGAAAAAAATACAATTCGTCAATCGTCAGCTAAAACGAAACCTTAAGAAGCACTTAAGCACTTAAGAACCACGGAAGCTGAAGGCTCAGTTTATAAAGATAGCATGCATGTAGGATGAGCAAAAATTGGCTTAAGTAGTTCCCAATTTCACCGTCGGATTTTATTTTTGGCATTTGTAGACGAACATTGGACCGGAGCTGTTCTGAAATATAATCTGTCTTTTTAACGTCAGAAACTATACATAAATATTTTATAGTCATTTCTGTTAATAAAATACTTGTCAAAAATTACTTACTCGATCGTATAAAATCACAACACATGATCAAGTTGCTGACGTTAAAAAGGCACATTATATTTCAGAACACAGTGCCTATTTGGTTTTGAATTTTGGAATTAGCCCGCAATTAACCAGACCAAAAACATTTCTTTTGACTCATGAGTGAATGCGTGTGGCGAGCGCTTCAGAATTTCGGTATAGAAATGCTGACAGAACGCTCATAATATTTACCAGTGTTAATTCACTAATTACGACTTGGCAAAATAGAGATAGAGCGTCAGCAGCAGGGGGACGTGGGCGGACACCCTAATTACACTCGCCCCAAATCTACGAAATCCGAAATCTCATCAAAGCTGAAAACCCCAAAAACTCATCACCTGTTCCGGCCGTCTGGGCAATATTTTTAGAGTTTCGCCTCCAACCAACCCGCGTTTCCGGAGCCAACGCTAAGATGTTAAATTTTAACTTTTCTGTATCTTGACGTATTTGAGACACACCACATTAATTTGATGGTAGTTACGCTCTAGCTGGCTGAGTTCGCGACGTGAGGGAAAAAATATTGTTCCTGTTGGAATGATAGATATCACCTGAGAAGAAAACCGCCAAATTTTGGGAAATGGTCGCAAACGTAAAATATTTTATTTTTTTTACAGATTGCTGACTGACGCCGGATCTGAAAAGGTAAGCCCCTTAAGACTGGAATAAGGGAGTTATACCTAGGTTAACTAACATGTATATCGTGGATGTGGTGGTTCCGAATACACCTAAAACTGTAGGTCTGATGAGCTGGTATTTGATATAGTGCTGCCAGGTGCATGAGCACGATGGATACTTCTTGAACTGGTCGAGTTACTGGGGGTGCCCCCCTCCTCTCCACTTCTAGGTACAATATAAGCGGCTTCTATGCACTTTCTGTCACTCAAATCAAAGGTCACCTAACCTAACCTAACGTCAAACCTCAAGTCTCCATACCTGAGGTGTCTTGTGCAGATTCCGTTATATCAGTCACAGAATCCAGAATTCCCAGATTTTGCGCACTATAGTGAAGTCGGAATTGCGAGTTTTACAACTCCGTCTCTATTTCGTCGCCCCAAAAGGCGGTCGTAATATTTTACGTCCCCAGTTTACTGCTTCCTTGAAGAAAAAAAAATCCCAATTTTTTGTCAATTAAAGTCTCAATTTTCATAATTGTTTGAGGATTATAAATTGTGAGAAATTAACGACTTGTTTCTTGGAAATGAAGGGGGTGCTTTAATTTTGTTCCACCTTGTCCCTGAAGTGGAGCAAAAAACAACATTTGCTGCCGTCAACTCCCTCGCGTTCATCATCATTAGAGCAGTCGTTTGCTGGGGTAAATAGTGGCCTGTGCTTGGGGTGCATGCCTAATCGCGTTCTGTCACCACACGTTGATTCCATTATGGTCTGTTACTGCGGCTGGGTTAGCTCAATGGCTGCAGGTTACTGGGGTTTCACGCAAGCGGCCCCTAGTTCAAATCTCGGTGTGTCGCGATTTTTTCCTATGTACCAGCAGCATCCTAAAGGTGCCCACATACAATGCGTTTTGGACGGCGTCTGTGCTTCCAGGCTGGGATGCGGGATTTGGGATGTTAACTCAGGGATGGTAGGTCGATACTTCGAGACACACATCCCTGTGATTCGTCTCTTGTTTTTGGCAGAATTTTATGAGACCTTGTTTTTATTGTGATACATCATTTAATATACTCAAAACAGTTCTGACTCCAGTTTGCAAAAAATACACAAGGAAAATAAAT
This sequence comes from Mesopsocus fuscifrons, assembly GCA_950004255.1. Lineage (NCBI taxonomy): Eukaryota > Metazoa > Arthropoda > Insecta > Psocodea > Mesopsocidae > Mesopsocus > Mesopsocus fuscifrons. Next base: position 2,879,683 of record OX465373.1, read on the forward strand.
AACAGTTATCGATAAAGTAGTCGATATAACGAATTAATGTAAAAAAGGGCATCTCTTCAAAACTGTCCATCCCTCCCCACTTCGAGGCGTCCAGGGATGCATCCTCACCAGGACGCCGTCCAAAACGCATCGTCTGTGGCCAGCTTAAGCTGGTACGGATTCTCGGCACATAAGTGTCTGAATATGTCAGAGGCGATCGGAAAATGGCAGGATTAGGATTTAGGATAGGGATAGAACCGATGTGACCTGGTAAGTGGTACCTTAACATTAGCAGAAGTTGAGAGGCGAGGGGTTAACCACTCCTGGAATCTCGTTGGGAATCTCAGGCAATCATTGGATATCTTTATGAAATCTCAGGGAATCTTGGAAATTTCGGGAGTAGTTAACCCTTTGGGGTGCATCTTTCCACGAATCTCGTTGAGAATCTCAGGAAATCTTTGGAAATCTTCATGCAATCTCAGGCAATCTCTGGAGTGGTTACCGCCTCGTTGAGAGGTTTCCTGGCTTCCTGCAGGTAGCTGGATGGTGCGGTGATGGGCAGGAAGATGCTCATAACGTTCGGCAAGTAATTTCCATCGTGGTTCCTCCTAACTCCGTCTCTTACCCTAATGCTTTCCACATGTCGACGCTTTAATGCAATTTACACCTGCCAGGGCCGGAGCCAGGAAAACAACTACGACGTACACTCTCATACTCAGGACAACTCCAGCACAGACTATCTCTATTATCCTGTCTCTGTCTCTATTATCCTAAGAAGTCAGACACTTTGAGAAAGAAACAGTGTTCTCGTCTTTTTAAATAACAGGTTAAGAAGAGGAGAAGGGTCTGATAGCACCTTACGAAAAAAGACGGTTATAACTTTGTAAGATGGGCCAGTAACAACTGTTTGCTTGCACTCCATCAGTCTTCTTAGCCTGTTTTAAGAAGGCAAGAACACTGTTTCTTTCTCAGATATAGTGTCTGTTGGATAATATATTTCACTACTTGTTCTTCTTATTCCTACATGCTCAGTTTTGTTCTTTTCCTCGTTCACGTACGTTCGTTCTTCTTGTCCTTGTCCTTCTTCATAGGAACTAACTATATCTTGTACTCATGAGTGACTCCTAGCCTTGGTCCTGTTCTGTGGAACATAATATGTAGGGCATATAGGGCAGGAACCCGTATATGCCTGTAAAATCTCGTATATGTATACTACAGACAACCTATAGGACCTATGAGATGCTCTTACATACCTGACCAAGGAAGGAAAATTCTTTGGTTAACCTCAGGGTCTTTAAATTTTGTGGGTTTCTTTCAAGGGTGAAGTACTACTATGTGCGCAAGTGCGTTGAGGCAAAGGGCTCAAACTGGTCAGAATGATTGACGTCATTGGGAAGCCACATTTTCAACCGAGGGGTTACCCACTCGTTGGAAATCTCGTTGGGAATCATTGGAAATCTTTCTGAAATCTCAGGGAATCTTAGAATTTTTGGAGTGGTTCCCCTTCGGGGTTCATCTTTCTATGAATATCGTTGGGAATCTTTGGAAATCTTTATAGAATCTCAGGGAATCTCAAGGAATCTCTAGAGTGGTTACCCCCTCGTTTTCAAAACTTGTTCATTACAGACTGTTTTCCTAACCGTTTGTGTTTAGAAGAAATTAAATTTCCGGCGGGAATTTTGGGAATCTGGAAGTTAGACCACAACTGAGACTCTAATTGACTTCCTTTGGCAAAGAGTTCATTATTCTATCCCGAAAGCTCCCGGTATTAAATGAAGAATGACGATGCACAAAAATTATTTTCTTATCTTATGAACTGACGTGCGTCTTTTCAAATCTCTCAATGCCTTCCTAGTTGATTTAGCACGGAGAAGGGGAAACAGGGGACGGAAATGATTTCTTCAGCTCCATTAACCCTGAAGAATGGGCAGATACGCTAATGGGCACTGAACGAGCCAAAAGGCTTTGTCTGGGAGCCTGTGGATTTGCTGCTGGCATTGCTAGTTCTTCGGAAGATGTCTCAGCTCCAAAAAAAAATTATTTTTATTTCAAACCCGAGGGCAGGAGTGGGTGGGGATATCTTGAAACGAAAAAAATAATTGGGATGGTATAGGTACTGATTGTTAGATTATTGAAAAATGAAATTTTTTTGATGGCACCGCCCTAGGGGGGGGGGGGGGGGGAGCCAGCGCCTAGTGGGATTCAGGGGCAAACCTGAAGATCCTGGGCCTCTTCCGTAAGCTGAGCGACTGCGTGGGTAATGACACTAGCTATGATTTAATTTTGATTTTTTTTGGCGCCAGAACTGTTTTTAAAGAGATCCATGTCGAATATTTAGGAGGTCACAAGCAAAAGCGAAAACAAAGAAAAGTGAAAGGCTTCAGATCGAATACTGCCCGCTTGCTTATTTTAAATTAAGAAAGAAAGTAGGAAAATGATGAATGAAAATTTTTGTAACGTTTCTGTTTGTTTGACAATAAAAAAAAAACGATTCACGTTGATTGTTAAAGCGATAAAATAACGATGATTGAAATATTCCGCCCAGGGAATACAAGTTGGAGTGATCGCTTTCATACCTACCTCCCCAATTAACGGATTAGGCGGGTTTCCCGTGTTTCATCACTTTTCGACGTAGCCATTGTGTTTTTAGTAAAAAAAAAAAAAACCCCCTTTCCCTTTCTCCTGTTCCGGGGAAGTTATTTTCAAATTTTCCCTCATATTCCTTTTGTCCTATAAATGTACTTCTGCGCTGGAGATATTTGCACAAACCTATCCCCATAATATGTTGAGAATGTCTTCAAAGGCTAGTAACAGTAGGAGTTAATCTTTACCTTATTTCTATATAAAAAAAATCCCTTTCGGCAGCCCCAAAAGGCGTAGGTAGATTTCGAAGATGACTTCCATCCATTAAAAGCAGTCTAAAATCATTTAGAATGACAGTTAAGGAGATTTTCAGTTGACCCAAATGCATTCTCTACAATAACAACGGAGGAATTGAGTTTTGAAATTTCACCCCCCCCCCCCCCCTGACAGAAAATGAAAGTGATTTTACAAAAAACTTTTTGAGACAAAAGTTGTAGATATTATTAATAAAAACTCATAGCAAAAAGAATAAACTCAATATCTCACCAAATAAGTGAGTTATGACGTTTTGAAAATTAAACTCCCACCCCCTGCCTAAACGGTGCGTCGGACGAAAAACTTTTTCAGACAAAAGTTGTAGGTAATATTGAGGCAAATGCATTACAAAACGAAAGAACTCGATAACACTCCTAGGACACAAGTTATGAATTTTTTTGTGTGCAAAACCCTGTTTTTACACCCTTATTCAACCATTAAGGGTGGGATCAAAAAACGTTACAAAGAAAAGTTGTAGGTAGTACTGTTAGACGACCCTCTGACAAAACCACGTTTCATTAGTTTCAATATTAAGGGAGTTATTGCCGAAAAACCAGATTTCGAAAACGTCCCCCCATTCCCCCCCCCCCCCCCCCCTTCGTCCGATTTCCCCCATTAAAGAACTCGGCCGAGATTTTAGTCCCTTATATTTTATTAAATAGTCAAAACCAATTATTTTTCAAAAATACGGCTCCTAGCGTGTTCACAAGGAAGTGAAAATGATATATAGATAGATATATAGATATATAGATATATAGATAGATAGATAGATAGATAGAAATATACATAAAGTTTTGAACTGATGGTGGTTTTGGGAAGAACTGTGAAGAAATTTTTCAAAAGTGAGACTACTGGTACGACTGCAATAGGTAGATTTTTCTTCGAAATCTACCTAAAACATACCTTGATACCTATTATATTTCAGAATATTTTAATATCCAACTGTGACCTCAAAAAATGGTCTGAAAAAACGTAAACAAATAGAAGATGTATATTCAGTCGTAAATTCAGGTCTTAGTGAAGACCCTGACCATATCCTGATTTACCTGTAGGTACTTACTCCTATAATTTGAAAGATAAGTGTACTTGCTGGGTTAAATAGTCTGCAATTTTTAAATTACTATTTACGTAAGGCAGCGTAAGGAGTGTTTTTATTGGTTTCTGCACTGTTACCGAAGTTACCGATGATGACCAGGTTCAGCTTTCCCGATTAGTGCAAATGAGGGGTCGCAGCATCATTCTGTTGCAAAAGACGGATCAAGACAAAATCACGGTTGCAATTGACTGGACAATTTGGAATGCCTATAACTATTTACATAACCATTGCCTGGAATTAGTTCCAGTTGCATTTGCGTTCACTGAAGTAAGATGGATTTGGGTGAAGTAATGAGACTGTCTGAAAATCTTCCGACCAACCATAGCGTTGATAGCCGAGTTGTCTGGTTCGTTGTCTTTAGAAGAGGAACACTGCGGTTCGATCCCGATCTTGTCAAACTTTTTCTGATCGCCTTTCACCTCTGATATGTTCGGGATGTGTCAAGTGAAATTTATTCGGTTCGGAACCTATCAAAACTGTAGGTCGCCATCGCGGTGGATTATAAAAATATAGCCTAGTTGCTGGGTTTTTCCCGCCATCCCCCTACTGCTACTTCATAATATAGGTACCAATCAAGTCAGATTTTCAGAAGGGGGGAAACCAAATTACCAAGGTTGTAGACGCCTTTGCTGGGGCTCCTTGTGATCCTTGAGTGGAGGGGTATTTTGACCGGGGGGGGGGGGGGGGGGGGAATGAGTTCTGGACTGGCCCGCCGTTTTACTCCCCTGTAGGCACCTAGCATTAATTTCCGGATTTCGTACGGACCTGGCTTGCGTGGACTTTACGATTTTGGTTCTGCAGCTTTTGTACAAATATTTCCTAAAAGCCTGAGAAATTTTCGTCGGCACTATACCTACCCACTATACTATACCTACCTTGCAATTAATTTTCGTGACTTACAGCAAGGATTAAGAGTATGGAGTTTTCCAGGCATGTGGTTAGTTGCAGTAACCAGTACTTAATAACGGAATTTTTGCAGTTAAATATACGCAATATAGTAGGTGAGCTGAACAGTGTATAACTAGCAAGTATATTGCGGGTTTCGCAGGCGCCATTGCTCTCTTTTTAATTCACTTGAGCACCGCATAACGCTTTGTTCGCGCGTTCTACTCCATCAACTCCATTCATTGTATTTTTGTTAGTTTAATGGAGTTTCTACCTCGAAAAACTTCTGCCTCCTCGCTGATTTCGCTCCATACCCAGCCACTGATCTGTAAATGGCGTCGATTGTGATTTTCTATCGAAGGAAATTTCTGGTTTTGGAAATGAAAATTGAGTGCTTTCAAGTTTACTCTTTAGAGGTTCGGTATACTAAGGCTACGTCTAGGTGAAATTCAAAGTTTCTCTAACCAATGGAAAAAAAGTTAAAAATAATACACCGCTCGCAATGTTAACCTTCGGGGGGGAAGAAATACATCGTCAGCTGAAGCGGACCCTTAAAAAATTAGATGTTTGCAAAACTGTTGAATTCGAAAAAGCTATACAGGGAAATTAGAAAATCTGCCTTGATACTGCGCGGGCTACCTCTAGGCAAAATTCGGAATTTCTCCAACCTGTAAGTTAAACATGGTTGCCATGCGTTGCTAGGGAAATAAAATTCCAACTGGAATTCATATAGAGCCAATGTGGCACCCATGTTTAATTTACAACTAAACACTTTTGGGTAAAAAATTCAAGAATAACCAAACCCAGCCTATGGGAAAATCTGGCGTACCCAAATATAGCCTTAATATGAGTGGCAGAAATGCAACATCAGCTGCAGTAGAGCCTTAACCTACCCTGGTGTCGTGTCCTTACGAATATCCCCTAGCTTGACAGGGGGAGAAGCCGTAGGACCTACTGGAATTGGGTCGTTAAGGGAACTAAGCCGTCTTCATAGATATGCAGAAGAGTGAAATATCAAGAGGGGGTGAGGCTATAGCGTAGGGATTAGGAAGGGAGAAGGGGAGAGATCGATGCCGAAAATCCGCTATTATTCAATTTCGGACCACGCGATCCCCATTTCAATATTTGAGGGGACTTTGTTTCCAAACACAGACTCTGCACGAGCCTTTTCATCAAACCTATGACGAAACCAACTTTAGCGCAGACTTGTCTCTAATAACCTAAGAAGACAGGCACTTTGTTTGAGAAAGAAACAGTGTTCTTGTCTTTTTAAAAATCACGCTAATGTATAAGAGAAGGGTGTGACAAAAAGACGGTTAACTTTGTAAGATGGCCCAGTAACTACTGTTTTCTTATACACTCCATCAGGTCTTCTTAGCCTGTTATTGAAGAAGACAGGGACACTGTTTTTTTTCGCAAAGTGCCAATCTTCTTAAGCTAACAGAGGCCGATTGACAGGTCAGCGCTAAAGGTGGGTTCACCATATACGAGATCTCAACACTTTATAAAATTGTAAGTTGAACACTGCTGGAGTTTGGCTTAAGCCACTGCATATGCGGAAAATATTGCTTACGCTGGTATTCGAACCCTGGCCTCTCAGGACACAAGGTGGACCCGTTGACCGCTCGGCCACTCGATAATTTGTACCAATTGAAAGTGGCGAGTTCATTCCCTCAGGGGGAAAAAAATTCCCTTTGACCATTTGGAATAAATTGCAATTAAAAGTGCTTGTCATCTATATTGGCACCATTGCTGGATATCGGTTTCAGCAGGGAGGTGGAAGAGAAAAGTCCAGCTGACCGTGTTCCAGTGATGAAAATCCCCCTACTGGAGTGGAGTGCATGCGAATCTGCATATGACGTATGCCTCCACAGACTGTATATGAGGCCTTGTTGACTCAGTTTACTGAAAGGGGTAAGAGTGAATGGAACATTTCTCATCTTTTTAACTGGAATGTCCTATTCCAGCGTACAAAAGATGAAAATAATATTTTTGTAGATTTTTCATCTTTTCGGAGGGATCAAATACCTCGTTTGCTTTTTTGGAAAGGTTGCGAAAGGTGCGAGTGGTAGTAGATTAACGTTCTTGTGGGGGCGACAGGACCTTTTTAAGCGGTCGTGGGGCACTTGACCTCTCCGCTCAGGCTGCTACAAATGGGGGAGGGGGATGACAGTAATACACACATTACGACCCGCGGCACGTCGCCCCCGCCGTGAGTCCTGCCCCTTGCTTCACTGAACATCATGCAGGGAAAGAATGTAGAAACACAGGAGGTGCCCTTTGGGATGAAAGGAACCTGCACACTCTAAAGAACCCCGTGTACCTAACCGCGCCGCCGTTTTCGGAGAATAGGTATACGCAGTGCAGCTGTGCGTGAGCGCCACGGACAGGTCGTTAATGTATATGGCAGACAGTGCTGTAGGGATTGGCCTGGGAATAGTCCCCAATTTCCCTGAAGTTTTCCGACCTTACTAAGGTACGTTTAGGTGAAATTCAAAGTTTCACCAACCTCACGAAGAAAAATAAAAATTATTTATACCTCGCAATGTTATAATGTTATGGGCGGACACGAGGGGTTAACCACTCGTTGGGAATCTCGTTGGGAATCATTGGAATCATGGGTTCAACCCTTATGAAATCTCAGGGAATCTTGGAATTTTTTTGGAGTGGTTATGGAATTTCAGTGGAATCTCAAGGAATCTCTGGAGTGGTTACCCCCTCGGGCGGACATTAATTGGACACTGAAAAACGTCAACAGACAGCACTTGGTAGACCGGTTGAGATCACCAAAAATATTCCAAACCAACAATATGGTATTTGAATGAATTTCAGAGTGGGGGGTTGGTACACACCCCTCTATATATCATGATCGCATGGTTTTGGTGCGACAACCCAGCACGCAGCACCCAATGTCCATTTCAGTGCAGCTCCGTTGCAATGAAATGCATTCCAGTGGTGTAGCTCCCCTGATCAATTAAAAACCGTACACCAGGACAAATGCGGCAGATGCTGTTTGCGTCAATTTCGATGAGTTATTGCCAAGCATATTTACAATCAAATGGGACAAAAAAACTGAATCGCTTTGAAGCGCCAGTTGCATAACAAAAAGCCAAAAATTTTATGTTAGACCTTGTCGTGGGAAGGACTTTGTTTGTCCGAGTATTTTTGGATCTGTTCTGAAATATAATGTCTTTTTATCATCAGAGGGTAGTTTAATATGTTGTGATAGTACGATCAGTCGTTTTTTTTTACAATGAATAATTAGTCGATCGTGAAACAACGTTAAAAAGACATATTGTGTTTGTTTCTGAACAAATAAATATTGAACAGTTTCCTTAGAAATGTGTCACTAAGGGGCCCCAAGGTGATGCTTGTTTATCGTATTCACCTCAACCAAAACAAAGCACTTTTTCTCATATAACTATCGAAATTAACCTCCTTATTGCAATAAACAAAATATCGTTTAAATATAGTTGAAATTGGGACCAAAAAAAAAAATCGCGTAAAAAAAAAATTTCCGAGAAATTTTCGATACCGCTGGCGTGAAAATTGCGAGAAAGTCAAGTGCGACCATTGTCGGAGCCTTTATCTTCCTTCACGCGGTGCAGGAGATATCATAGGCTAACCTATACCCACATTTTCCCTGCTTATCTACTTAGGTTGCCGGTCACGATTGATTATTTCCAGAAATCAAAAACGAATAAAGTGGATTTTTCACTGATAGTCAGTTTTGTCACAGTGACACAGTGTGTAAGATAACGGCGATTAACACGTTCCGGCAATATGCTGCTAGAAATCACCTCATGTGACACAGCGATGTAGATGGTTGTGTTTTAGAGGGCCGGCTAACACCGGTTCGATCCCGGCAGTGCCAACGTTTTTTTGATTCAACAATTTGGTAGTGCTGAGCACGATGGATAGTTCTTGAAATAGTCTAGTTGCTGGGCTTTCCTCCCTACCCTATACTGTTCGACATTCAGTCTTGGTTATAAAAACATTTTTTTGTAGGGCTTCCGAAAGAGCCTCTTCCTTGACTGTCTTTTTAGATGGGAATAAATCCGTACTCGTCGCAAATTTCTAGAATGTCGTCAGTAGTGATGCACGATGCAAGAACAAGAACAAGAAACGGCATTTCTTGTTCTTGTTCTCGCAACGCGACTCTTGCTCATGTGCTTGCAGGTAAAAATCCAATCTTGTTCTTGTTCTTGTTCTCGCACTAAAAATCATTTCTTGCTCTTGTTCTTGTTCTTGCTGCGAGACTCATGCAATTTCTTGCATACACATGGAATTTTCTGCGGTTGGTTATAATGTGGTTTTTTGCCTACCGAACGGTCATTTCAAGTGCAATCTATCGTCGCATAGTCTGCAGAGTTTTTCGTACAAAATATGGACTGCAATCCATGAATAATGCTTTGGAAAAAAACTGCCTGGGTTTATGCAAGACTCTTGGGAGAACTCTTGCAAGAGTTCTTGTTCTTGCTTTTGTTCTTGCATGAAAGAAATGCAAGAACAAAAGCAACACAAGAAATTTTCGTGCATCACTAATGTGATTCGAACCCTGCACCTTTGGGGTGGGGGTGATCCCCATTTACGAGTATATTGGTACACCAGTAACGTCCACAATGTAGATTATTTCCTTACTCAGCACGAATATCGGAAGGATCGATGTTCCGAACAAGCAGTCTAGAACTCAGCTCGAAGATTCACAGGTGACTGCTTAGCTGCATCGGACAGCGTATACCTATACTGGACGAAACGCACCAGTGCTGATGCAGTTCCTTCTTACGTCCAATATTATAGCTAGGATTGTGCTGTGGGATCATAATGCTTCCCGATATTTTTTGAATGGGATGCTTTACGGTGAGATGATTCCTATATCCACTTGTACATGAGTGGGGAGGAGGGAACTATTTAAGAGGACGCTCGCTATACCTGACGATGCATTTTTTGCCGCCCATAAGATTAACATTGCGAGCGGCGATTCATTTTCAAGGTTTACCCTTGGTTGGAAAGACACAAAATTTTGCCTGTACCTAGCCCTAACAATGTTCTAGGGAGTGTTCGAAGCAGATTTCCCAATTTCTCACTGGTTTCTTTTATTGCAACTGTTTTGCAAATGCTAGCATCGCATACCTCAAGAAAAGTGCTGTATTTCGAAAACCAATGAGAAATTGGGAAATCTGCTTCGAACACTCCCTAGAACATTGTTAGGGCTAGGTACAGGCAAAATTTTGTGTCTTTCCAACCAAGGGTAAACCTTGAAAATGAATCGCCGCTCACAATGTTAATCTTATGGGCGGCAAAAAATGCTCCGTCAGGTATAGCGGACCCTTAAGGCCCCCGTCCAACTAGCGGCGCCGCCGTTTTTGATCACATGGAGTAGGGTACGGTGTGGAGCAGCGCAGCGGTAGCTCGATCTCGAACCATCGTCATTTGGTTAAGAAGGACATATTTTCTTCAGAGAGTTATATTGTGTGATATGGGCGGAGAGTCGACGTTACTCGTAGCTTCATAAAGTCAATGTATCAGCCCATTTCATGAAGTATCCATTGTGCTGAGCAACACTATACCAAATACTATAGCTGCCTATTCGATATATACATTTTACGTGACATGCTAAAGATTAGTAGCGCCACCCTGACCTGCCTGGCCCGAGGGCATTCTGCACTGTTCACTGTTCACAGAATGCCCTCGGGCCCGGCAGGTCAGGGTGGCTATACTATATCAGAGGTGATTGCGCAACAGAAAAACTTTGACAGGATCGGGATCGAACCGGTGTGATCCGCCTCTCAGTTTCCTCAGAAAATAATAGCTAGACCACCCGGCTATGGAGACTGGGTGTATAATTTAATTACATAGTATCTACCTGTGTTAACGGGCCAAGACGACGAAAGGTGGAAATGGCCGAGCGATGACACGAGGGAACTAAATGTGGCCTTCGTAGGTCTAATTTTGGCCACCCCATGTGCTCCAATGTGACAACTGTCAGCTCGGCGGCCGCGCGGCGTCGCACCGCTCTCGACATGCTCCATTCACTGTTTCCGAGTGATATCCTTCCCGAGTCCCCCCTTTTAAAGTTTGTAGAGTTTGGCGTCAAATGGGAACTCACTTCTTCCGGTCGCTGGCCAGTTCCTCGTCTCCTACTTGTTTCCGCTCCAGTCGTTTTCGTCACGGTCATTTCTATATCCATGTGTGAGTTTACGCCTCTGGTCTTCCTTTTACTCCTTTCAGTTTTCCGTGTGATTGATTCTCCTGACTTTCAAATTAACCTTTTACGGGGAACTTTGAAAGGTTTGCTACAAAAAACTGGCTTTCGTTTCAGTTCACTCGTATAGGGTCATCAGTATTGGCGGACTCCCCACCTATCCTCATCATTTCCTTGGGTCTGTCTAAAGTGGTAATGTAAGCAGCTACATACATGTAACATGTACTGTATGTGGAATTAATGGCCACAGTGGCCACCAGCAGGTTACCATCACTCCAGGCATTGTGGCATCAAACTGAAGCTGACTATAGCAGTCAGCATATCTGCCAACTTCTGCATAGTCCACGGCAGCACGAATTGGAACTGTTGCCTGGAGGGGGAAATTTTCTCGAAACTGACAAAAACAGTAATGACGTCCTGCAGCGGAACCTAAAAGGGAATCTATCACTTCTCTCCCCTAAGTCCAGTCCAGTGTCCAGTACGTCAGTACGTTCATAGTTGAGACGGAAACAAAAATACTTCTCTGGCGAAAAATACCCGACCTACCCCTCCCCCATGTGGTTGCCCCACCCCCGTGTGATTAAACCGGTACTACCCGTACCCTCCCCATGTAGTTACCCCTGCCCCCCCCCCCCCCCCATGTGGCCGGCCTGGGGCTGCCCCTGCTCAGAGCCGGGCGGTTGCCAGGCGACGGTCGCGCCGCGTTCTCGCGTCAGTCGCCACTAGGCATCGGCAAGTCGCGCGTCCGTCAGTCCATGTGAAGTCGCCGCGGGGTGAAGCGGGGATCCGGCTTTTTCAGTGTTTGTCAGCGCTGTGTTTGTGTTGTACTGTGTTCTTACTACCCCTCTTCACGCGGATTTACCCTCCAGCTGTTGAGTTTTTCCTGCTGTAGTCAGGTAAGGGCTGAACTTGTGCTGAAATGCCCAAGTCTAACTTATATACCTGCAAACTAGATGGATTACTTATGCGTCTCCTAAATTTATGTATGAAATTTTCGATGAAATTGCACCTGAGCTGTATGTAAACGATAAGTAAATTGCTTAACTGGCTTGCCGAGGTATATAAAGTGATGCGTGCCTGAAATTTTACTTAGATTTTTATCCGAAACGAAACGATTTAAGGCTTGGCTTCACCTGATGATGCATTTCTACCACCCATGTAGCCTTGAGGTTGAAAAATTGAGTTTATGCATCGTAAGCGCTGAAGAAGCTATCGAAAAAATAACTGGGAAATTCGGGATTATGCGTAGGTATTTTGATAGATAATTACTGGGGCGGAATTCTCAGTTTTCCAGCCAAGGAAAATCCACCTGTAACTTTATACCTGAAATTTACACTTTTACTTGACGTAGGCTTGCCCAGGAAGACCAAGATCGGGAGAGCAGCTACAGTCCCTTTAAATTGATCAGATAGCGTAAATCTGAGTAGAATGTGAGCAGAAGTATTTAATGGGTGAGCAGCCGTTTCATTTCCTCCCTTTAACATGCGAGACACGCAAAAGAGTTGTCAACTTGTAGTACAGTCTCGGTCATTTAAGTGGTATCAGCACGACACCCGACGTGCACTACTTATTAACCCATGCACCCTTTCTATTTGTACCTTTGGAAATTGCATTCGTTTTTAAGATTTTCTGTAGGTCGGATTAGCTATGAAGTATGAGAACCAAGGGTCTAGTCCCACCTTGTCAAGATTTTACCAGGCGAACTCGGCTGTAGGGCGTGATTCTTACCAAATCATCCCATTGTTTGTAGAGGTAACGGATCCTGTGTTCCAGTAGGGCGGTAGCGCCTAGGATTTTTTTCCCAGGTCAAAAAATGCGGAGGCAGGGGTTGATGCAAAGTTGGAGACCTACAGTTTTAGGTGAGTTTAGACTAAACAACGGCCTCGCTATAAGCACAAGCTCTGAGCTGACTCTCGATCAGAAAAGGACAAATTTCTTCCTTGTGTCTTGAGCTTTTTTGTCTGCTAAAGGTCTGGAATAGGTATCTATTACTTCAGGTTGAGAAAACCTGGCCATATAAGGCGTGGTTGACAAGTTTATTGGGCCCCGAGGGTCTGCTCCATTGTCACAGTTTGCTAGTCCTCGTCCGAACAGTCGAGTTCCTTATCGTCCTTGTCTGTTTGGTTTATGGCCAGGAGGCCTGGTAACCTATTACTGCCAAAAAGTTGGTTATGTGACTTTGTTTTCTTCTCCTATATACTTACTCAAAATTCTTATGGTCGTAGGTTCAGCGGTGGAACAAGGGGAAGTTTTTGGTGAGAAGGTATTTGTCGATGGGACGAAATAATGGCCACAATGGCCGCTGGCCTTCGGGTGGCTCGGGTTTTTGCCAGCGTTTCATTGGCTACACTGCACTGTCCACTGCAGCACGAAGGGGAACTGCTACCTGGAAGGGGAACTTTCCCCGTAATGCCTTCCTTCAAATTGGTTCCTTCCTCTCCCCTGCGGGATTTTATCCAGGTGGAGATTTGTCGTGGGGAATCTATGCAGTCCTGCTGGCTGAATATCGAACTGTTTTCACAGTGTCAGCAGGCTGCACTTTATCTGAAGCATTACCACTGGATCGTCATGTACAAAAGCCCGAAGTTCCTGCTCTTCATAAAGTGCAATAAGCTGCAGCTTGATGCATAGGAAGGTGTAACAGCATGTTTGAGTTTTTATGAGTTATCTCCGGGTTAACTTTAATATTGTTATTAGTTGAAAGCCTCATTAAACCTTAATGAAGTGCCTTTTACTCTCAGAGATATAGGGTAAATACCTGTAATGGGTGCAAAATTAACTTATATTAAAAGCCGCCGTTATTTCTCACAGTAAAACGCTCCCCCTCCTCTTAAATTTTTAAGTTTTCCCAACTATATTCCTTTTTATCGCTTTCAAAAATCATATGGAATTTTTGGCCCCCAAACTTGCTGTACTTTGGAAGGTTACTGTGTTTAAGAATTTTAGTATAGGCGCTTAACCGTAATTCGCCGGGGGAGGTGGTATTTGGTAGTGCTGCCAGCTGATTGTCACTCACCCTTGAACAAACTTTCAAATTCAAAATATTAATATACGAGCACAGTAAGGGTGTGAACCTTGGGGAGCTGTTAATGCGGACACATCATTTTGGCCAGAAGGGTGGGTCGACAAAAAACGATGCGACAATGGCTGAAAATAGACAAAAAGCACAATATGAGAGAGAAGTAGGGTGACTTCCCAGGGATTAACCATATTAACCCTATCCTCTCTGACAGCGATATACATGCAGACAGACATCTCTCACTTGATTTATATTACAAGTCCCTCGCTGCTTGCTTGTTTTGTTGTGTTGTTTTGTTTGTTTTTGCAAACAGATATTTTTTAAGAGGGTATAACAACAGAAAGAAAAGCACCACGTTTGTCCATAAGAAATATACAGCTGAAGTACTTATCGTCACTCCTTTGCAAATTTTATCTCTCTACAAAGAGATGAAAAACTATGACCTGCTTTCTCTGTAGCGAGGATTTAAAAGCTTAACAATTGTGGGACTGTGGGTCACTACACCATTTCTTCAGAAAGTAATTTCACTCTTTATAACGACGGGCAAGGAACCATGGAATTTTGCTCGCTATATAGAGAGTGTACTATAGAGTTATGAAGAGTGACTATGCCACTTTATTACAAGCAAAATTCGTCGCCTAAAATGTCTGGACACAAGACCAAACTCATTACATGGATTGAGCTTAGGAGCTAAGTTGATTAAAAGTTTTGAACCCCACTTAGAGAAATCCGGGAAGACCAATGGCCAGTGGGTTGCAGGGGTTTTGCGCCCCCTTAAGGCTTACCAGCGAATTTCTCATCGTCTAAGTTTGTGTTCAAGTTGTGCCAGCTAATGTGTCCACAGTCGCTGGATTCCACAGCTAGATTATTAGATTACGTCCGTTTCAGTGCGAACTTGTACAAGATTTAGGTGCTTTCAGCTGAACTGCTGCTGAAACTTTTTTTGTTTTTATTGCATTCAACAACACTCCCCCGCTAGCGACTGCAGAGTCATGAGAATATTGCTCTTAAACGAGGGGTTAACCACTCGTTGGAAATCATTGGAAATCTTTATGAAATCTCAAGGGAATCTTGGGAGTTTTTTGGAGTGGTTACCCCTTTGGGGTTCATCTTTCTATGAATATCGTTGGGGAATCTTTAGAAATCTTTATGGAATCTCAGTGGTATCTCAAGGAATCTCTGGAGTGGTTACCCCCTCGCTCTTAAAGCTGCGTCTTGTATTGAAGGGGCTGGAATGGAAACTCAGGGATAGCGGCTACCTACAAAAAAAATGCCACCTCTCTAATTATACGTTGTGTTAAATGTTATACTTTACGATAAATACCTATGGGTATCATCTTCGATGATTGTGCTATGTTTAGCTTAGGTTAAGCTCTGGTTAAGCTATAACTGACGCGTAACTGAGGGTCGTGGAACCTGACAAGACTGTGTAACCTATAATACAAAAATTATGACTGATAATTTCGATTTTAGCCGTCGAAAGTAGGTACAGGATGACTTTTCGTCTGTCCTCGAAAAGAAATCGACTTCTCTGGAGCCCTGGAAAATCCAGAAATAATTTTTTCTATTAAAGTCGGAGAAAAGATTTCCACCTATTCAGGAAGATCATAGAAGAAATTCTTCCTTTGCATTGGCTTCACACAAAAATTCGGTTGTGAGATCTGGGGAAAGAAATCGGGGAAAAGTCTATCTAGCTTACACTACGTAAGCCTTTCTCCTCATCCTCTACAGGCTGACATGATTTTCACTTCCTCCGCCCACACTGGTTCCATCGAGAGCAGCGAGGGTTGACGGGCGACGGCTGCTGAAGCAACACAGTATTGGAAGCGAGTTATCGCTTTCAAAATCATGCAGCTCAAAATTGAATTTCAATGTTGAGAATGTGCGAAACACTGCGGTGAAACTTGCCCATTTTCAAGTTTCGTGAGGCCGGGGGGGGGGGTTCAGAACTCCCCTCTTATCTTTGCCAGTCAGCACCCTGCTCTATTATGCTTCATTCCGCATAGCCTCATGCTGGGTAATTGACGGTCCAGTCCACTTGGATCGTACTATGGAATTATTATGAATATGCTTGTCCAAAGGTTTTTACGAGGGGGTAGCCACTTCAGAGATTCCTTGAGATTCCATAAAGATTTCCAAAGATTCCCAACGATATTCATAGAAAGATGAACCCGAAGGGGTGACCACTCCAAAATTCCAAGATTCCCTCAGATTTCATAAAGATTTCCAATGATTCCCAACGAGATTCCCAACCCCTCGGGTTTTTATTTTCTCGCTAGCCAATATGGCGAGGAATTTTCTGTTTTTGCGCCAGATTTTAAAGTCATGATTTTGTTTTTCTCGTGATCCAGGCGTCCCTGAGTCAGGAAGTAGGAAGTCCGTCTGCGTATCCTTCCTAGTAGTGCCCTTGCGGCAATACCGATCGACCGATTTTGGTGAAGTACTCTCTATGTTGGTAGTTCGTTAGTGTATATAGAACCCACTACCTTCCTTAGCCTGAGTTATTACCTCTCCTCTCTCTTCATTTCTTGTATTTAACCTCTGAAGATGACCGTATAGGTCGGAAGCGCTCAGGATTTTTAAGTTTTTATGTGGATTTAGTTACCTTCAACAGTTGTTCCGTGTTACGGCCTCTTAAGGCTGGATTTCACCACTTCTTATAATATACTATAGTGCCTCCTAATGAGAGGATTTAAAGAACGGATTTATGTTCAGCTTGTGACTAGTGTAATCGCAGAGAAACAAGTGCAAGCGCAAGGTACTTGTCGTTAGCTAAATATACGATAACAGAAATCCTATCGTCAAATCCTCTCGTTAGGAGACACTATAGTATACTATAAGAAAGTGGTGAAATCCAGCCTTGGTCTGTTTACGTCTTCTCAAAGGGAATAAAAGAATTTTTCAATAATCTCTCCCCATCGTTTACCTGTATAAAGTAACCAAATGCCTGGAGTGACGTCACAGGACTGCTGACTCGTTGGTGCAGACGTCCTTGTCCCTCCCAAGGCAGGATGGCATATCGATTTCCGGTGTGCTGTCAGCTGCTGCGGTGGTTTGTGTGTTTCCGCTTTTCTCTCCCGTCGTTTCCGTTTTTGTGTGGTCTGTGTGGCATTCCGGTACATAGTCCGAACTATCCGCAGTCGACCCTCAGACACAGAGAGCTTTCCTATTCTCTGACCGTAAATTTCGCGATGATTTGTTGTTTGTTTCCTTCTGGTTCGTTTCCCTATCGGAAACAGTTCTCGTGGCTGCCTAGCGATCAATATGTGTGTTCTTAACGGTGCGCCGTGTAGGATACTTTGAGACAAACTTGAACTGTACCTTGGGCTATCTTTAACCCGAGGGATTAACCACTCGTTGGGAATCTCGTTGGGAATCATTAAAAATAATCATTATGAAATCTCAGGGAATCTTGGAATTTTTTGGAGTGGTTACCCCTTCGGGGTTCATCTTTCTATGAATATAGTTTGGAATATTGGGAAATCTTTATGGAATCTCAGTGGAATCTCAAGGAATCTCTGGAGTGGTTACCCCCTCGCTTTAACCCCAAAAACCAATCTAGATACTCGCCTATAAGGGAACACTGCGAACCTGGTCACTCCGGTTCGATTCCGATCCTATAAAAGTTTTAAAAAAAAGATGTGTTATATTTCAGAACATTTAAATATTCAATAGTTTCCTCATAAAGTGTGCATAAAAAAACGTAAACGAACATGCTCTTAAGCGTATTCTTTTCTTTAATATTTTCATTGTCACGTTTTTCGCAATGTTCCGTATTGATCTATCCTGTAATGCTTCTGCTCATCACTACTGACTACAAGAGTTTCCTCAGGTATCGTGCTAGCTTGATTTCCACCTGTGGACTTGTGAAGTGGCTGGTGACCTCACCGGACGCAGCCGTGAGTTAGCACTTGAGAAACCTAACCATCACTCCGTCTGGCAGCTCCAGGTTTTGTAAGGCCTTGGTGTGTTCCTGTGGGGATAGTGGCCACATATGATGCGTTTTGGACGGCGTCCTGGCGAGGATGCATCCCTGGACGGGGAGGGATGGACAGTTTTGAAGGGATGCCGTCCCGATCTTGGAATTTCAACTTGACCGAATTCCACGCATCCCAGGTGGGCGTACAGTTGTTGGAGATATGGAGATATGCCATTTTTGCTTTAATTCGTTATATCGACTACTTTATCGATAGTTGTTCCTTATTTTTCTTGAGTATGTTTATTGAAATATATCAAGAGATAGACGAAACACTGATTATCACAATAAAATCAAGGTCTCATCAATTTCTGCCAAACAAAAGACAAACCACAGGGATGCGGGTCTGGAAGTATCGAGCGTGGGCACCAGCCATCCCTGAGTTAACATCCGCAACCCCGCATCCCAGCCAGAGAGCCAGGACGCCGTCCAAAACGCATTGTGTGCACCTTTACTGCGAGGCCGCTAGGTAAATGACTACGGCAGAGGCTGTATCTAAACGTATCTGCCGGATGAACTAAGTGCAGGCTTGTCAGCAGAGCGACTGGCAGCTGCTTCCTGTCGTCGTCTGCTGTGCCTCATACGCAATAACAGAATAACATTTATACACCCCACATCGCCTCTCCATAAACACGTACGCTCTACATTCGTGTCAGCATCAATGATGGAGAATACCACGCCGGCGCATACATTTTAAGACGTTTCTTTGAGAACACAATATAATACTTAGGTAAGTAACTTTAAAATGTATCTCAGAACTGATTTTAGATACCTAGATATATTTCAAATTTGAGACAAATCGGATGATTGCGGTGCGATATTCAGCCGCGCTACAGAGAAAAATATGTAGACGTTGGACGGACATAACCTAAAAACCACTTTTTTGGTATCAGGGACCTCTGAGACGCCTTTTGCAAAATGTGGGAAGAAACGTATAGGTATAATTTTAAAACAAATAAATACCCAGCAGTTTCTTCGGAAAAGTTTCATTAAAAAAACGTCAACAAACAGCATTGTTTTCAGTATTAAATTGTAAAAGAATACGAGTGGATTTCACAATGTCCTTAAGGGTCCGCTATACCTGACGGTGCATTTTTTGCCGCCCATAAGATTAACATTGCGAGCGGCGATTCATTTTCAAGGTTTACCCTTGGTTGGAAAGACACAAACTTTTGCCTGTACCTAGCCCTAACAATGTTCTAGGGAGTGTTCGAAGCAGATTTCCCATTTTTTTTTTGCTGGTTTTCGAGATACAGCACTTTTCTTGAGGTATGCGATGCTAGCATTTTCAAAACAGTTGCAATAAAAGAAACCAGTGAGAAATTGGGAAATCTGCTTCGAACACTCCCTAGAACATTGTTAGGGCTAGGTACAGGCAAAATTTTGTGTCTTTCCAACCACCTTGAAAATGAATCGCCGCTCGCAATGTTAATCTTATGGGCGGCAAAAAATGCACCGTCATGTATAGCGTCCTCTTAAGTCTATATTGTCCTCTAAAAGTTCACTATAGCGTTATCCTATACAGAGAGGAAAAGTTGGTGTCTGTCACAGTGCTAACAATACCTATAGTAAGTATATACTTTTAACGGCAAGATAAAGTTATCAGGAACTTTTTCGGGACGATAAATTTACTAACCTTATCTGTATGTAGGGAACAGGTCTAAGTCCCCCTATATAAACTGCAGATCTTGAATAAATTTTCGTGTCTGGAAACTAAAATCAATTCAGACGAGAAAAACGAAAAATAACTAAAAAGTTGAAGTAGTTCACACAATCTGGAATTGTTGATTTGACAACACTGCATCTGATTTCCCTCAACTGAACTCTGCGGAAAACTCGCGAAAAGTTGCGGAACCGATTTAAAAGATATAAATAATCGGAACGTGATTGGTTATAAAAGATGGCGAATATAGTTTTTATCGGTGTTTTTTTGACTTTGAAAACTTGAATCAGCACTCAGGTTGATGAACCTGTTGCTTCGTAGCTTCCTCTTTCCCCCGCCACCGCTTTGCTGATTTTGGAAGTGTAGAATGGAGGGGATGTCCCTCTTGACCTCTGACTACCCTCCCCCCCCCCCCAACTCAAAAGTTACGAGCTACGTGCTTTCAAATCTCGCGCGCGCCGTGATGGATGTGTACAAACCTTTTCTATACACTTGGAGCCTTTTTTATGTCCATCTAAGGTTCGATTCGAATTCCGCCTATATAAAGGTTGTAAATTTGACTGGCTTCAGGCTCTCGAAACAAAGTCGTTTGTGAACGTTTAATAATTTCCGTTCTGAATTCAAAAACATTTACTGTCTTGTTCTTGTTCTTGCATTTCTCGCATGAATAACCCAGAACATAAAAAATATGTAAGAACAATTGTATTTCTCGCTCAAACCCCGCCTAAAATTATGCGAGAAAATGCAAGAACAAGAACAAGAAATGATCTCTACTGCAGAAACAACAAGACTTACAAGCACAATTCTTGTTCTTGTATCGTGCGTTACTAGCGAGCGGGGCTCATATGTGGTGGGAAATGCTAACAGGGTAATCGAGAGGTATACAGAGAGATTTATGTAAATAGCACCTGAAATGTTGCGGCAACCATGGAAATAAGCCAAGACAGGGCCGTTAACACAAACGATTAGCCTGGAAGCTGCTGGAATGGCTGGAGGGCTGGAAGAGGGCAAATAAATAAATGCTTCCAACTTTGTCACGTCTTATGGTCTTGCTACTCCAGCCGTTCTGCTAAACATTCCCCTATTCTGTGCCATCTTACCATGATACATTTTTCACTCCGTCCTGCACAAACTTAAATATCCAACAGTTTCCTCAAAAAAGAGGTATACAAAGAAAGCAAGCATTCAGCAATCTGTCTACCCTAAAAAACTAATTTTGTCATTTAGTCTAGGTACGGTAACGTTCCGAAATTAGATTGAAAGATGACCACATAATCGTGTTTGTTTATGTTTTGTTCTAACAATTTTTCGAGGACACTGTTGGATATTTAATGTTCTAAAATATAATAATGTCTTTTAACGACCAAAATTAACTGCCTATGATGTAATTTTACGATCTAGTAACTTTGTACCAATTTTTTTTATTGACAAAAATCACTCACGACATAACCAGTTAATTTTTGACGTCAACGTCAACTTTAGAAAATTTAAATATCTGACAGTGTCCTTAAAAAAACCGGTGGGGAAAAAGGAACCAAATGTAAAATGTATTAACTGTCTTACTTCATTGTATTTAATATTTGAACGTGGCGCCAGCGGCGGCATCCTTTCTGAAAAAGGATCCTATGCTGACGGTCAGCAATTTCGTTGATTGATGTTGTTAAACACGTGCGCTCGGTCGGTGTGAATGGTGTGTGGTGATTGGTGGCTGGCCAGTGTTTGTTGATAACTCTTGATGAGTTCTTTGTTTTCATTGGTGGAGCTCCAAGACGAACGGCTGGCTGCTGACAAATCGCCTCTTCCGAGGCTCACTTATTTCACCATTGTGCTTTTTCAAACGTGCCACAATTATTTATCATAATAATACCCTGAAGAAAAAGATTTCTTTCCTGGCAAGACCCTTTCGCTGGCTTTGAGACCGTAAAAAGATAAAAGACCAGGAACGTTTTTATGTTTCCCGCATTTTTCGGCACGTTTTTGAATTTTTTTCCGTCTAAAGTACCTAGCGTCGTATCAAAACCTTCAAACGATGGCGTGGTTTTTCTAAATTCATCGATGTTTTTATAAAGGATAAAGAATTACCTCCGCCACAAAAAATTCTCCAGGCTCTATCAAAAAATATTTGCTCGCTCCAGTCGTTTGGGTTCGAGGGGGTAACCATTCCAGAGATTCCTTGAGATTCCATTAAGATTACCAAAGATTTCCCACGATATTCGTAGAAAGATGAACCCCGAAGGGGTAACCACTACAAAAATTTCCAAGGTTCCCTGAGATTTCTTAAAGATTTCCAATGATTCCCAACGAGATTCCCAATGGGTGGTTAACCTCTCGTTTGGGTCGAACTGAGTGAATGAACCTATAACCAGACTATCCTTAAAAATTCGGGAGGATTTTTAGAAAAGTAGAGTGCAGCTTGGATAAGTATGTACAGAGAAAACATATACATCCTATAGCTTCCAAGTAATTATATAGGTTAATTTCTTTTAATATTACTTGATACACAATGAGCCATTTTCACCAAGAAAAATCAAATAAAAATCAAGCTGATTCGAGTCATTTCCTAACATAAGGTAATAAACAAATTCGAGCTTCGCCATTGGTGTTGCCATAGGGTCAACTTTGATTTTAATTTTAAATCAACGTTGATTTTTCTTGGTGCAAACGGCCCTATAGATATAATAAAATACGAGAACAAAGATTCATTTCGTAACACAATAACTGGAGGGTATAAAACAACAACAGACTACAAAGAAGCGGAAGCCTGTTGTAGACCGATGAGGCGCTCGGTCGATTAGGGTTTGGAAGGTAATTGGTACCCAAGCAAAGTACCTGGCTCTAATAAGTAATAGGCTTGCCTGTGGAGGAAGGTATATAAGTGGTAGGCTGGACAGTCCGGGGCGTGGGTGCGCTAGGTACGCTTCACCGTGCACCACTTTCATTTTACTCGTGACAAGTTGTCGGCCACTCGAACATGCATTAGATGTATCTATTATCTGCCTAATGCACGTGCCCTCAGGCTCGACACCGAAATTTTTACGAGAAGAGCTCAAGGACCGCGCCAGTGTATCTATAGTCCAAGTCAGGCTGGGAGCATACCGATAAGTCATAATTTCTTGCAAATCTAGGGCTGATCAAAATTTCTTCTTGATCAGGGAAATATCTGCTCAGGGTCGGATTGGCATTTTTAGCGTATGGTAGGATATGGAACACAAATCCGGATTGGCGTCAACTGAAAATCTTCAAGAAATTATGACCAATCGGTTTGCTCCCAGCCTGACTTGGACTATACCTATAGTATAGTTGGATACTGAACGCGGTGCAGCAGTGCAAGCTCTTCTTCTTGTATGTGCAGCAAGACCCAGGACACATGCACCTAAGAAGGGTTGTTTTGGCTTTTACTTCTAGACTATGGTTTTCTTAAGACGAACATAAACAATTAGATCACAGATGAGGTTCGATCCTGAGCCAATCAAAAATTTTCTAGACTGAAAACGATACAACTGAAATCACTGGAAATTTTCTTACATTTCCTCAACCATCAAAAATTGGGAAAAGTAAAAATCAAATTATCCTTTCTATGGATATTCTATACCAATAGGCTCAATCTCAACACGAGGGGTTATAATATTTAGTTCGATATTCAGGAATTTAAAATTTAGTGGCCGATGAATCAATTCTCTATGTTCAGTCCTAGATAATGTTTTATCCCTGGGTTAAGTTAACTGCCACTTAACTAAAGACCAGATTACAGGGGACTTGGAAGACTCGAACATAACACAGACATTAGCAGTAATGTATTCCCAGCAGTAACGCGACCTGATGCTGCGTCTCATTTATTAAACATGTCCAAGTTAATTGTTAACAACAAATGACTTTGTTATCTCACGCAGTCTATTTGACCCAACGTATTTTCTGCCACAAATTATGACCCAAGGGTAATTAGACTCAGACTGAGTGGAACGCTCATGTCAAAATGACCATGGCGACTACTAAGGACCGTTCGTGTATAGTCGTTGGTCAAATAATTGATCGTCGTATCTCGTATACTTGATCTGATGTAAACTAGCGAACTTGCAGATCGGTGGGGCTATATGGACAACCTCCTTGAATCAACGAAATTTTTCAGTCAAGTAGTGGCTCTCAAAGACGAATATTAAAAAATACCCAAAGTCTCATATGATTTTCACTGTTCGGCATGATAAAATACCCAACTCAGGTTGCTGAATAATAGCTCACTTATGAACCTCTTGAAATTTCTCTCAAAAGTCCATTTCTTTCTGTTGGACTGTAGCGCGGGACGTTGGAGTATAGGTACTCATACCAAACGTTACGTATTTCCCAGAAAAATGTCTCAAATAAACGAAAAGAAATTGGATACAAAGCGGTGCTTTGAAAAAGTAAGTGCATGAATTTCAAGAGCAGACCTTCTTAGCCCGTATGGTTTGCATATGCAGGAAGTATTGTGTCTTTTTCTTCATTTCTATATTGAGATTTGGATACTATCTCACTATTTGTCCATGTAAATTAACAACAGAAAATTGTTGGCAACCGGGATTCGAACCCAGGACCTCAGTCATGCGAGTCTAGTGTTTCGCCTCTAGATTACTATGAGATGGCATAAAAAATAACAATGAAAAAAAAAAAAATACTGTAGCCAAGGGTGGCGACTGGTTTCCTGATGCTAGCTAGTTGATATTTTTCTTGAAGAAATTTTTTATTGTTAACAAATTTTATCCAAAATATGAGAGTGTGAACGGGCCCTAAGCGGAGCTTTTACTCCAATGTGGGGTTCTCCGGTGTACGTGTGACCGGCCGCGTCCTGGCGGACCATATCTCGGCCGGCTTGGATTCGCCACCCGTCGGCCTTGGGATGCTGTGCCAGCCACGTACCTTGAAGCCCTCCCGCACCTGAGGGGGCGTGCCGAGCCTTCTTCTTAGTCTTCAACATATTCAGGCACCTCCAGCCTAAGAAGTGGTCGGCTCTAGTCACCGGCACCATCTAGATGACAGGCTTCTTGAGGGTGAGACCTTTCGTAGACCTCTCCAGACCCTGCGTCGTTGGTGCAGGTTATATAAATTTATACCTGCATTGTTCAACGTCCCCTCGGCCCCCGGAGGCTCCAGCCTTTTCAAGGCCATCAACCAAGATGCAGTCCAGAAAAAATTTGGCTCTGTAAGAAAGAGCCACTTCCTGAACGCTCCTGGAGTAGCAAGAGTAGCAGTAGAAGAGTAGGGAGGGACAAGCCCAAGAACTAGACCATTTCAAGAATAAGTATCCATATCGTGCTCAGGGGGCAGTACTACCAATTGCCAGTACCCAACGAGTGATGCACGAAAATGTCTTGTCTTGCTTTTGTTCTTACACTTCTTGCATGCGAGAACAAGAACAAGAGTTGATTTTCGCTGCAAGAACAAGAACAAGAAATGACTTGCAAGAACAAGAACTCTTGCATGAGTTCTTGCAAGAGTCTTGCAGAAACCTAAGCAGTTTTTTTTCCAAAGCTTCATTCATGGATTCCAGTCCATATTTTGTACGAAAAACTCTGCAGACTATGCGACGATAGATTGCACTTGAAATGGCCGTTCGGTAGGCTAAAAACCACATTATAACAGTTGAAAACTCCAATTGTGTGCAAGAAATTGCAAAAGTCTTGCAGCAAGAACAAGAGCAAGAAATGATTTCTAACGCAAGAACAAGAACAGGATCGGATTTTTACTGCAAGAACAATAGCAAGAGTCGCCTTGACAGAACAAGAACATGAAAAGGCATTTCTTGTTCTTGTTCTTGCATCGTGCATCACTAGCCCTAACCTCTAGAATACGGTGACAAAAAAACGGCCTACATGAGGTCACACAGGAAAGGAACGTTTTCTTAAGTAGTTAATAATTATTAATGGTGAGGACCACAGAGCCATCTCGACAGTTGGGTGACCTCATTCTGGAGACTGGAGCAAAGCTGTTTCAAGTCACGCCCTCTTTAGTCTCTTCTCAGAAAAAAATAACACCCCGCCTCCTAGTACGATAAAAAGTTTCACGAGCTTACAGTTTTATGGAAATTGATGAATAAATTTAATCAAAATTCGGACCGTCCTCGTCAATCATCAGTATTGCCATGCATTAGATTATTGCTGAGAAATCAGTGGTTTCACAGCCATCTTCCTATAGGTACATATGCTGATGCATTTTATTTACAAAATATTTGTTCCCTTTTTTTACTTTTAATTTATTTTTTACCTACCCTGCCCTTTGAGTATTTTCGCAAAGTGTTCGGAGAAAAAAAAAATATTTTTTGTGCGATCACAATACTTATCGTGCAAGGAAGTAAGTCAGTCAGGAAAAAACCGACGAAGGGCACAGACGGTGGAAAAGGTTTTGCGACCGGTTGCACTGGCGGTTTTGGTCGCAAAACTCATCCCACGCTACTCGCAGGGAAGGGATGTCCACGGAGTTCTAAGACATGAAAATCACGTTTCCCAAAATTAACTTAAGTACTAAAATGAAGTTAAACTTAAATGGCGGAACTATATTCCCATGTGTATAAGAAAGTGATCGCATAATGACGTTAAATGAGTGGTAGTCGGCACTCTGCAGACTGCGGTAATGAACTAAGCAAGTGCTCTACCATTAAGTTATTATCGCCTATTCCCCTCGCATCACGTACCTGATCCTGTATACTGTCTCTGCCTTGTCTAGCCTCATGCCGCAATTTTCTTCCTTCTATTTAAAGGTGGCGTTTTGACGGCGTCCAGGCTCCCTGGCTGGGATGCGGGGTTTGGGATGTTAACTCAGGGATGGCTGGTGCCCATACACGATACTTCCAGACCCGCATCCTTGTGATTTGTCTTTTATTTGGCAGAAATTTAGGAGACCTTGATTTTATTGGGATAATCACAGTGTTTCGTCTGTCTCTTGATATATTTCAATAAATATACACAAAACAATTCTATCTGACTCCAATTTGCAGCCTGATCCAGTAGAGCCAGAAGCGGTGGGCTACATCTGTCGATGAACAGAAGAAAATAAGTAAAAATAAACCACTTTGGTGAAGCGAGCCCATCGCAGCGCTCAAGCTTTTAAACTTCCGCTCTTCTATTGATTCTTATTATAGCAAAGGCAACATGTTGCTGCATGCGTGTTTTTTTTTCTTTCTAAAAAATTAAAGGCACCTAAGCAGTCGTCATTGTTTACGTTTTTTTCTGCACGCTTTATGAGCAAACTATTTGATATTTAAATGTTCTGAAATGCAATATGTCTGTTTAACGTCGTAAATTAAGAGGCTATGTTGTGATTTCACGATCGGTTTAATTTTAGACAGTTTTTTGTTGAAGAAATCTGTTGATCGTAAAAACACAACATAGCCTCTTAATTTCGGGCGTTAAAAAGGCATTATGCATGTTTCGTGACATTTAAATATCCAATAGTTCCCTCATAAAGTGTGCGGAAAAGATTTAAACAAATTGCGAATGTAAATGGTCGGCCTTAAGAAACAGTTATTTTGTCTTTCATGAGTGAAGCGAGTTTAATATAGGAAAGAGATCAAGATGATCGTTAAAGATACGACATAGACCTGTAAGTGTATGCAGACAAACCAGGCAGCGTCACTATTTTATGTTGAATAAAATCATGACAGCAGTTTTCCTTGATAAATTTCTGAGGTCGTTATTTTTACAGGAAAACCAGATGTTTTACACTTTCAGTCTCATCTCTTTAAGAAGGAGCGAGGTAAAGAAAAAAAGTTTACAAAAAACCGGGTAAGCAACACAAGGTGTTCTGGAGCCTTTGAAGGGGGTGGATGCTAAAGAGAGAAGATAAAGGAAGGTTTTTTTCGGAAAAGGATTGCGTAATTACGTTTAAGTATGCGAGAACTGAGAACTTAAAACTTTTTCCCGTAAGATGCCGCATTGCTTGCTCAAGATTTTTCAAGATTCGAAGATCGTACGGATTTGAAAGCATGAACGGTTTTTCAATAGTCAAAAATTGTGTCGGCTTTCCATTCTTCTGGAGATCGTAAGAGTAAGGGCGTCTACACAGTCGTGTTTGTTTACCTTCTCTTCTGCTCACTTTATGAGGAAACTATTGGATATTTAAATGTTCTGAGTTCTGAAATATAATATGTCTGGATAACGGCAAAAATAAACAGGGTGTGTTGTGATTTTACGATCGAGTGATTTTTGTCAGAAAAAGAATTGTCCGAATGTAACCGATTGTAAAATTACAACACAGCCTGTTAATTTCGGTAGTTAAAAAAACATATTATATTTCAGAACATTTAAATATCCAATTGCATCCTCATAAAATGTGCAAAAACAAGCGGTACGACACGGTCGGACAAAACTTTACCTGCTTACTTGCGTGATTCCTAGAAAAAACCCTTGGTTAAATGATTGGAGACGGAAAAACTTTTTGACGAAAGGAATGGCCCCAGAATGTTCCCCCGAGTACTTAGAGACCCCACACGACGTACTATGGCAACCACCCAAAACTACCCCCTAAAACGAGGTGAGGTGGTTGGGGAAGCTCGGAAAAACTTTTTGACAAAATAAATTGCCTCAGAACGTTTCCCCGAGCATTTTGATACCCCATACAACGTACTTTGGAAAATAACCAAAACTCCCCCCATAAGGGGGGGGGGGGGGGTGGCGAAAAAACATTTTGACCCAATATATTGCCTCAGAATGATCTCCCGATCATTTTGAGCCCACACAACCCATATTTCACAAACCACTCAAATCTACCCCCCTTAGGGGGTGGGGTGCTTGGATACGTTCAGAAAAACTTTTTTGATACAAAAAATTGCTTCACAACGTTCCCCCGAACAGTTTGAGACCCCATAAGCCGCACTTTAAAAGTCACTCAAAATTGCCCCCCTCCCTGGGGGGGGGGGGGGGGGGGGGGAGGGGGAGGCTCGAAATAAGCCATATACCATTTGTGACGAGTATGGCCGTTGTCACGTGTCATATCCAGAACTACTCATATACCACAAACAACTGAATCCACTGATTTCACCCTTTTACAGGTTCAGGGGGGACTTCCCCCCTTCCAGGGAGTTATGCGGGGGTAGTGGGTGGTATCATTGGATTCGTAATTATTTGTTCTAGAATAGTCCAAAATTTGATCAAAATCGTTAGAGCCGATTTTGAGCAAATATTTTTTTTCTACCTTTTGGGGGAGTTTTGGGGGGGTAACCCCCCTTTATTTTAAAGGGGGGAAACTGAACTTCCGGATTCTGATTTCTTCCAATTTTAGAAAGATCACTACCGATTTTGAAGAAAATCGGTTGAAAAGTGCGCCGTCCAGGTCAATGCCACATACATAGCTAGCTAGCTACATACATACATACATACACACACACACACATACATACATACATACATACGTACTGACACGGAGTACCTGACCTCTTCTAAAAATTCCTGTGGGCAAACTTTTCGTCGGAGGGAAAAAGTGAGATGGTTTTCATATTCCGAAGGAATGGACGTTTCCGAAATGTATATGCAAGTTTCAGTCGCTTTTGAGGTCTGGGAGCAATGACGGTTCAAAGTTGAGGTTTGCCGAAGATTGGCCCGCACGAATACAATACTTTACCTTACGTATACTCCGTATACAGGTAAAGTAAAAACGTAAACAAACACGACTATACGTAGACGCCCTTAAGAGGACGCTATACCTGACGATGCATTTTTTGCCGCCCATAAGATTAACATTGCGAGCGGCGATTCATTTTCAAGGTTTACCCTTGGTTGGAAAGACACAAAATTTTGCCTGTACCTAGCCCTAACAATGCTCTAGGGAGTGTTCGAAGCAGATTTCCCAATTCCTCACTGGTTTCTTTTATTGCAACTGTTTTGCAAATGCTCGCATCGCATACCTCAATAAAAGTGCTGTATCTCGAAAACCAGTAAAAAAATGGGAAATCTGCTTCGAACACTCCCTAGAACATTGTTAGGGCTAAGTACAGGCAAAATTTTGTGTCTTTCCAACCAAGGGTAAACCTTGAAAATGAATCGCCGCTCGCAATGTTAATCTTATGGGCGGCAAAAAATGCACCGTCAGGTATAGCGGACCCTTAAGTGGAAAATATTACATATACCGGGATTCGAACTCTGACCTCTCAGCACACAAATCGGACCTCTTGACTGCTCAGCCAGTGAGAGACCGTGTGGGGATAATATGGAGCCCTGGAGCATCGGCACGCTTCTGTCCCGATCACTATTCCCCGTGAGTGCAGGACTGTGGGGAAGAGCGTGTCACTCCTGGAGTGCCGGAGTGCCTGGAGTGCGCTCTGCTGGAAGAAGCTGGAATTTGATTCTAGGCTTAGGGTTAATTCTGTTGGGGTCGTGGTATTTACGGTATTTGCCATTCTTAACCTTTTCATCTACTGCTTTGGCCTTTTCATCCTCGTCATGTTTTTTATTAATTTTTTTTTGTTACAGATACACTGCCTGCGGTTACGAGGTAAGTTTGTAAATTTAACGTTTTTTGGTAACTGCGGATCAGAGTTCGTTATATGGGGAAACTGTTGGATATTTATATACGTTCTGAAATATGATATGTCTTTTTAACGGACTGTGTTGTGATTTTACGATCGAGTGTTTTTTGCCCACAAAAAATTTGTTCGAAATTAACCGATCGCAAAATCACAAGGAAGGCCAGAAGAAGACAAGAAGGTCAGAAAATAATTCTACCCCAGAATTAATCAGATATTTCAGCTTAAGGGTCCGCTATACCTGACGGTGCATTTTTTGCCGCCCATAAGATTAACATTGCGAGCGGCGATTCATTTTCAAGGTTTACCCTTGGTTAGAAAGACAAAAAATTTTCCCTGATTTCCCAATTTTTACTGGTTTTCGAGATACAGCACTTTTCTTGAGGTATGCGATGCTAGCATTTGAAAAACAGTTGCAATAAATGAAACTAGTGAGAAATTGGGAAATCTGCTTCGAACACTCCCTAGATCATTGTTAGGGCTAGGTACAGGCAAAATTTTGTGTCTTTCCAACCAAGGGTAAACCTTGAAAATAAATCGCCGCTCGCAATGTTAATCTTATGGGCGGCAAAAAATGCATCGTCAGGTATAGCGTCCTCTTAAAGCGTTGAGTGTGAAATATAATTTTTCGGAACTAACTTCAGCAATGTCGGCCATTTCATGCGGTTGGATACTCTGCCGACCAGCGGAAAATTGCTCTTAGCTCTTCTCTTTAGCCACTCCACCGTAAGCTCAGCATAGGCTGACAATTTGTTTTCGCTGAGTTTTGCCATGTCTTTTTGACTTCTCACGTTTACCTTCGCAACACCCAGCCTTCTGGAAAAGAAAAATAGAATTTTAATGAAGCTATAACAAAAATGTGAGGAGAATCTCATCCTGCCTCTCTGTGGTGCCTGGTGCTGATAGCTTTTTTATTGGAAGTCGTTCTTCTGTGTACTCTATAAAACAGCTGATAAAGGTTCGTCTTGCATTACAATGAAATATTTAACGTTGTGAAACTATAATGCCTCCTATTTAGCAGATTTATCTCATATAGTATGTTTAGCCTATGACAATTATTCTTAAAACCTTCCGATAGCACTTGCCATAAGTAAAAAATACAATAAGATAAATCTGTTCGATTGGAGACACTATAGTATACTTAAGAGGACGCTATACCTGATGATGCATTTTTTGCCGCTCATAAGATCAACATTGCGAGCGGCGATTGATTTTCAAGGTTTACCCTTGGTTGGAAAGACACAAAATTTTGCCTGTACCTAGCCCTATCAATGTTCTAGGTCGTGTTCGAAGCAGATTTCCCAATTTCTCACTGGTTTCTTTTATTGCAACTGTTTTGCAAATGCTAGCATCGCATACCTCAAGAAAAGTGCTGTATCTCGAAAACCAGTAAAAAAAATGGGAAATCTGCTTCGAACACTCCCTAGAACATTGTTAGGGCTAGGTACAGGCATAATTTAGTGTCTTTCCAACCAAGGGTAAACCTTGAAAATGAATCGCCGCTCGCAATGTTAATCTTATGGGCAGCAAAAAATGCACCGTCAGGTATAGCGTACCCTTAAGTATCAGTTAGGAGAACCTGAGCATCCAGTTACTAACCCTCGGTTATATTTTACATCCCACCTTGCTCGAAGAAGGGGAAACCGTAGATATCCTTGGTAATTTAATCGACGGTTTTATTTCATTTTATTTAGGGTACGTCCCACCATGCCCAGTTAAAATTAAACTGGAGATCTTGTCCTATGTTTACCATATTAATTTTAACTTTTAAGTTAAATTTAACATGGTAAATCTTTTAATTTTAACTGGGCATGGTGGGACGGAGCCTAAGACTAATAAATTTTCTAAATATAACATTGTTCCCATCGTTTTATAAATATATCATTCTAACGGCGTACTATAGACCGATATTACTGGCCGTATCGTATGCCCTTATGCAATAATATGCAATTCCCAATGGTATTTATAGCTAGCAGACCATGTCCAATACCATACCTAAAGGATATAGCTATATCATACCGTGGTGATTGGCGCCTTTGTGTCTGTGCAAGGTCTAGACATAGACATTGGACGAGCCTGCGGTCTCTATTGAATAGAAGAGCCAAGCGTGTACCTCGTATATTGGCTGGACAAGTTAAGGGTCCGCTATACCTGACGGTGCATTTTTTGCCGCCCATAAGATTAACATTGCGAGCGGCGATTCATTTTCAAGGTTTACCCTTGGTTGGAAAGACACTAAATTATGCCTGTACCTAGCCCTAACAATGTTCTAGGAAGTGTTCGAAGCAGATTTCCCATTTTTACTTTCTCGCTAGCCATATATGGCGAGAAAGTATTGTTTTCGTGCAAAATTTCGAAATTGAGATTTTGGGTTTCCCATGATCCTGGGGGTCCCCTGAGTCCAAAAAAGTGGTTTCTGGAAAAAGTCTGTCCGTCCGTCAGTCCGTCAGTCAGTCCGTCAGTCCGTGCAGTGCTCTAGCACCTATACCGTTCTTCCGATTTTGATGAAATTTGGTATGGACCTGTCTAAAATTACTGCCGAGGGGCATTTTCAAGGATTTTTTGATTGGTCAAAAATTGCGGCCGCTATTGTCAAAAAACCGCCAAAATAATTCAAAAATCGTGTTTTTGGTTAGTCGGACAAGCGCCGACGGTACACTTTTCAATCTATAACACTGAAAATTGGTAAGTGTGTTGACAAGTAGATGCTTCGAGGTCATTTTCAACTAAAATTGAATTGGTTGAAAATTACGGCCGTTCTGGACCAAAGTTCGATCCTTTCGGCGCCATTCACATATATTGACCGATTGTCATGAAATTCGGTACATTTGTTTAAAACTACGTAACTTAAACATTTGTCGAACAGAATTTTGTTATCTTGAAAATTACGGCCGTTTTTGTCAAAAAAGTGTTGAAAATGAGTTGAGAATGAGAAACCACGTTTTTGAATGGTCGGAACGCATTTGGGACTACAGTAATAGAATGACAGCCATGAAACTTGGTAGAAGTGATCTCAGATAGATGCTCTTGGGTCATTTTCAACTGATTTTGGATTGCTTAAAAATTACGCCCGCAAAAAATTATCAAAAAAATCCCCCCACCCAAAAAAAAAAAAATCATACGGGGCGAGAAAGTTAAGTGCGACTGTTGTCGGACCCTTTATTTTACTGGTTTTCGAGATACAGCACTTTCCTTGAGGTATGCGATGCTAGCATTTGCAAAACAGTTGCAATAAAAGAAACCAGTGAGAAATTGGGAAATCTGCTTCGAACACTCCCTATAGAACATTGTTAGGGCTAGGTACAGGCAAAATTTTGTGTCTTTCCAACCAAGGGTAAACCTTGAAAATGAATCGCCGCTGGCAATGTTAATCTTATGGGCGGCAAAAAATGCTCCGTCAGGTATAGCGTCCTCTTAACAGTAACCTCTTATCTGATAGAATTTTATTTTTTGTTTTTTTTTGTCACTAAAAATGCTAATAGTGAATCGGGATCGAACCGGTCTCAGTGTTTCTCTTGACGGCTATCGATGCTGTTCCCTGTTTTAAAACTGTGCCTTGAAATCCGCTGCATGTACCTGTATTTAGAGATGGGTAATCTTGTAGTTCCTAACTATGACCGTGTTATGATGTGCCCTTTCTAGGTTTATGGGTCTAGTCAGACATGACTCTCTTCATCTATCTACGCCTACTCGCATTCTACAATGTCATGTTGCGTCATTGCACACTCTGTGGAGATTATGGGAAATCTACGTACACCTACGCCTATGGAGTGGGGAGCAGTGCTCCCTGCATCCGAAAAAGAGCCCCCCATTTTTTTGTGAAGGGCCAGTCGTGTTTTTAAGAACAGTTACTCTTTCTGCTCAGCGGAAGGCTCCGGACCACCACAGTCTCAATAATCATTTCACTTGTGATGTTGGAAAGGGGTGATTGCCGATCAGGGAAACTTCGAGAGCGAGGGGGTAACCACTCCAGGGATTCCTTGACATTCCTTGAGATTCCATAAAGATTTCCAAAGATTCCCAACGATATTCATAGAAAGATGAACCCCGAAGGGGTAACCACTCCAAAAAATTCCAAGATTCCCTGAGATTTCATAAACATTTCCAATGATTCCCAACGAGATTCCCAGCGAGATTCCTGGAGTGGTTAACCCCTTGTTCGAGAGGCTCGGGGCTTAGATAGTGTCCCTATCACTGCCAAGTTCTCAGTGTTACTCTCACACGTCCACAGAAACCACTCGTCTTTTCATTGAGATCGAGATGATACGGAAGGCCTTTCGAGGTCAGTGTAAGGATTTTTAAATTCATATGTAACGAGAAGTACGTTTACGAGAACTGATAGGAAAACTGTTTGGCGGAGGCCAAGACCGAGACCTTGCACCTATTTCTGGGAGTTGAGGAACGTCGCTGCACATGAAGCCTATCTCATACCGGTTCAAGGTTCAGCCGATGCAATAAACTGTATTGGGTTTATAGCAAGCGAGGTCTATCTGTGGATACGCCTTGCTTGTATGATTTGTGTAGCCGAGGGGTTAACCACTTCAGAGATTGCTTGAGATTCCTTGAGATTGCATGAAGATTTCCTGGGATTCTCAGCGAGATTCGTGGATTGATGCACTCCAGAAATTTCGAAGATTCCCTGAGATTTCATAAAGATTTCCAATAATCGCCTGAGATTCCTATAGCGAGATTCCCAACGAGATTCCTGGAGTGGTTAACCCCTCGTAGCTAAGTATGCAGGACCATATTCAGTGCATATCCAGTCTTTTCCGTGTATTTTATCTTTATACATCGTTTCAGGCAGGCTTTTGATACTGGGCTCGATTAGCTCAGTGGCAGATCACTGAGAAGCAGAGAACACAGGATCTAGTCCCCACTTGCCGAAATATTTTCCTGGCGAATCCAGGTCCGGTCTACCCAGCCCTAAGGGTATTAAGCCTTCACTGACTTGTATGCCCTGACAGCCTGTATGGCCTTCCTATATGTAGGGCTGTCGAGCAGTAAATCGAAACTCGATTGAAAATTGCACCACCATCTTGTCGAAATTATCGATCGATAATATCGAAAATTCACTCTGTGGTTTCCATGGTAACCGCTGTGGTTCTCTTTATGATATCGTTGCTTCTTGAAGGTTGTTTGTTTATAAACGATACCGCACTTGGCTGTACGGCTGTACGGCTGTACTTCAAACCCGTAGGCATAAGTATAGCACAAGCACGCAAGCAGTGCAAAAATTAAGATA
Source organism: Mesopsocus fuscifrons (assembly GCA_950004255.1). NCBI lineage: Eukaryota > Metazoa > Arthropoda > Insecta > Psocodea > Mesopsocidae > Mesopsocus > Mesopsocus fuscifrons. The sequence continues at coordinate 2,915,132 of OX465373.1, forward strand.
AAATCCCCATGCAGTCTCAGGAGTTTTTGAGTCGAGTACGTAAACCAATGGAAAGTGCGCCGACCTTTTATTTAGTGACAAAGTTTTCCCCAGACAGCTCTTGGGAGGCAAGAGGCAGAGCCAGCTGTAACGAAGGGAGCAACAGAAATGTGATTCAACGTGCCACCTAATGATAATGAAGTAAAAACTACCCGGCTGGCCCGTCAACGGCGGCGTTCCCTGGGAGAACGGGTAAATAAATGAACACAAAGCTCCCTAGCGCCATTAGTGACGACTCACAACCACTCCAGGCGAGAACTCAGCCTTGCTGAGTTAGCACTCACTACCGCGACCCGCTCTGTGTCACCTTTACTATTCCAGCCGTACAGTTATTCACTACTTCCCATTTTAAGGGCGTCTACGCAGTCGTGTTTGTTTACGTTTTTTTCTGCACACTTAGGCTGAATTTCATCACTTTCCGATAGTGTCTATAACGAGATGATTTAAGAGGACGCTATACCTGACGGTGCATTTTTTGCCGCCCATAAGATTAACATTGCGAGCGGCGATTCATTTTCAAGGTTTACCCTTGGTTGCAAAGACACAAAATTTTGCCAGTACTTAGTCCTAACAATGTTCTAGGGAGTGTTCGAAGCAGATTTCCCAATTTCTCACTGGTTTCTTTTATTGCAACTGTTTTGCAAATGCTAGCATCGCATACCTCAAGACAAGTGCTGTATCTCGAAAACCAGTAAAAAAAATGGGAAATCTGCTTCGAACACTCCCTAGAACATTGTTAGGGCTAGGTACAGGCAAACTTTTGTGTCTTTCCAACCAAGGGTAAACCTTGAAAATGAATCGCTGCTCGCAATGTTAATCTTATGGACGGCAAAAAATGCACCGTCAGGTATAGCGGACCCTTAAATCTGTTTGTTAGGAGACAGTATAGTATACTATAAGAAAGTGGTGAAATCCAGCCTGAACGAGGAAACTATTGGATATTTAAATGTTCTGAACGTTTTAAGGTCCGAAATTGTGAGGCTATGTTGTAATTTTACGATCGAGTGATTTTTGTCAACAAAAAAAAATGTCCAAAATTTACCGATCGTGAAATCATGACGTAGCCTCATAATTTATGACGTTAAAGAGACATATTATATTTCAGAACATTTAAATAACCAGTAGTTTCGCTCTTAACGGGGCATGAAAGTCTCCGAGATAGGGACATCATTATTTTCCCGCTCTTCCCACTTCATCAAAACGAGATTTAATTTGTTTGATGACATTTTTAAGTAGTCCTGCAGTTGTTTTGAAAATAATTGGTAGAAAAGAACAATTGTGGAAATTCTCCATTTGAGACGGGTGTAAATTACACAGACTATTCTTTCTTGTTTGTCACTTCTACAAATTTTCTTCAAACCTCGAAAGAACAACTGAATAAAAGGAAATGTCACGCAGGCCAATTTTTTTTATTTTTTATTTCACTGAAGAGAGGCAAGGCAGGAAAGAGTGGTGTCCTTTGGAGGGTTAAAAAAACGTGGCACCAGAATGTTTTTTTCTTCCCATTTTGAGGAAACTGTTGGGTATGTTATGAAATATGAAATATCTTTTTAGCATTAGAAAATATTTACGATCGAGTGGTTTTTGACACATTTTTTGTAGGTAAAAATTACCAGAACTAAATCGAAAGTGCAAAATATTGTTCGCGTCATTGTCGCTGATAGCTTCACCCTTGCACTTTCCAATTGAAAAATCCTTCAGTAACTAAAGAATCTGTTTCAGATGGTAATGAATTCGTATAATTATCGGCCATTACATTTCTTTCTATTTACAATTTCATTTTATGCGGGAAAGAACGCCAGTGCCAGTCACACTGACATCGGTATATTTTCCCCAAGAAAAGAGCGCTTTATTCGCACCGAATTCGTGGGATGCGAAGGCATGTTGGCCTACTATTAGGTTTTAAACATTTGCACAACAAAATTCTTAAAACTGAAGAATAAAAAACAAAACTTCACAGTTCACGGTCTGGCTAGTGTCTGGTGACGTCAGGCCAGTCAAGCAGTCATCCAGATGAGATTACGTCACCATTGGACAATCTCTACTCCACTATCTGTTGCCCTATTCTCTAGTTATTAACTATCGATAATATCAGCCAATCGCCAGTCACTATTTCACAACCCTCATTATTTTCAAGTAAAAAATAAATAACTAAAAAATAGGATGTGGCATAATTTCCTGGCGAGTTGTTTTTGTACCTTCGAGAAGTGCCTGCACAATTTCTGTATGTTAGATATGAGTTGAGGTATATACAGGTAGAGCTGTTCTTTTCGTAAGGTCGCAGTTTTGTTCTTCCTATTTTCCAGACCAAGCTCAAGTCTCAAATCAAACCAAACACTGTTTCTTGGTTTCGATCACTTTCCTACTCTCTTTCGGGGAAATATGGATGTGATGTACCTACTCTTATGGCTCTGTACCTTAAATACATATGAAGGAGTAGCCGGCCTTGGTACGGTTCCCTCGACGTAGTCAATTCCAGAGGGTATACATCTACAATAGTCTCTCTATAACGGTCGCCGAGGGGAAATTCATTCGTTATAAAGAGAGTTCCCTGTAGAGAGGGTTATAAAATAAGTCAGGGTTTGTCAAGGAACCGCGTTTGCTCGTTTTAGAGAGGTATTCGTTATAGAGAGTGACTATACTGTAGTATAGTTGATGGGTCTATTGCGGGGACCAGTGTGACCGTTCTGCGTTTAACAGTTGTCACAGATGTTACTATAGAACAACTTCGGTCAGTTAATAATTATTGGTGGGTTCCTCTCATAAAATATTCATATATCTCAAGTTGGCGCGGTGTACCGTTCCTCATAAATACGCTGCCCCGATCAATTCTGTTTTTCGCTTCTCTTTGTTGTTTACACCAAAGAAATATTCCATTGAAAATTGTACTGCCAGGATGGAAGCTCTCCTCATTGAATAAGTGAATAAGTTTCCTCTTTGAGCATTGTTCTGCCAATCAAAATTTCTTCGGAAATTGTAAGAACCCCCCCCTGTGAACCCTCAAGGGATTACAACGCATCTACCTGAACCTGATCGCTTGGTCTTTCAGCGGGAAGTCACCCACCAAGACAAAGAACCACATTGGGGTATCATTAATTCTTTCTAAAAATCTTGCGGGTCAGAAAGAAATATTTGTTTGTTAGCATATCAACTGGCGACTAGAGCAGCAGTGCTACTGTGCTTGGAACGCTAACCTGAGCAGACGTTGATTCGAAGTTCTGGTCCGGTTAGCGTTCCGGGCACAATAGTACCAAATCGCCATGAGGAGACGAAATCCCCAATTGTGGTAAGAACAAGAACAGTAGAGATTGTGCTGGTATAGTAACATATCCTTGTTCTTTCTTGGTGTCACGCAACGGTTCTCTATAGAAAGACAGAACGTGCTGTCGACCGGGCACCCACAGATGCTTTGAGCCCCACCCCGCCGATAACTCGATGCAGCGACCGGACAATATCTACCTAGTTGTGCCGCCTCTACCTCTGGCTCCCCGCGAACCTGAATTGACCATGACTTTTGCATTGGCCGTCAGAAGGAGGTCACCAAGCTGATAAGTATCTGCTCTGGCAGGACTGGTCCACCAGGCTTCGTACCTACAGCTGTCGGTATCTGGAGCGAGGGCGGGGGCGTTCCGCGTTTCTCCTTCTTTCAATTTGGAGAAAATCGGTGCAGAAACCGTCTTATGTCCTGAAGTAATTTTCTGGTGGCACTTTTTGGATTGTGAGATATTTGTGGCCAAAGCCGAAGACGAAGTGGCCGAAGCCGAATATGAGTGGGCCGAAGCCAATATATCATGTCGGGATTTTCCGCTCCGACGGTATTCGAACCCGGACCTCTCAGGACACAAAGCGGACCCCTTGACCACTCTGCTAAGTACTATTTGGTTCAGCTGGCAACACTATTAATAGCTGCTCCCACCCATTGTGGTAGTACTTGGTGGGGACCTACAGTTTTAGGCGGGTTCCGGACCACCTCAATATGCATTTCACTTGTAATATAGGTGTATACAAAATGAGACTCCTTACTGGACTAAGCATCTAATAAGAAATCTGTCTCGTACGTTTACCATGCACACTGAAGATGTTGGTGGAATCGGACGTAACTGGACAAGTTGGTGGAATCGGACTTAACTAGGCACGTGCTCCGTTACCGGCCACTGCCCATCCTAGGCCATGGGGTCTTGGGTGAGTGGGCGTGGTGCCAGACACACTCGAATGCACAAGACCAACGACATTACGTACTCCATCTATCAGTTCTACTTTCTCCAGTGGCCTTCCATGCTGCAGAGAACACTGGAGGAGTCACGGGTTCGAGCTCCAGCTATGACAATGTTTTCTGGATGCGTTAATCCGTCCATCCTAACTTCTTATAACTTTACCGTAGTCCGCTTACAGGTATACCTGGTTTGGGTTTTTGGGTCTTGAGGCCACTATACTTAGAAACAGATACGCCATGTGATACCTGCCTGAAAAGTAAACCTACCTATAGGGTACCGAGAAAAAAAAAAATTGTGTTCTCATTTTCATTTTTGAAAGGGATTAGGGCAGTATTCCTTAATATTGTGAATAATAATGTTACAGTAAGATATAATATAATTATCTATTATCTGTTACCATTAGATAAGATACCCTCCATACGTCCTATAGGGAGTTAAAACCACTTTCTACGTGGGGCCCCCAAGGCTGAAACATATCCAAGTCTGTGCTGTCTACTGGACATGTAGATGCAGACACCATGTAATCAGTTCTGAAACACTGGTCCTGCCGAGCTCTTTGATTCCGCCCGCTGAGAGACCTTCAAGCCCTCCGAAACCTAACCGAAATCTGTTACGCTCTTTATACCAATGAAATGTTCATGAAAGAATAAAATCAGGAGCGAGGCTATGTAAGCAGGGCCATACACACTAATCTTAGCGTGGATTTAGAGAAAATTACTAAAAGTCTGATTTTTTTATGGCCAACTCTTATAATTTCTTCTCGCTTGCTTCACTCACTCGGCTCCGAGATTCTCCTATCATTATAAGACTGATTTTGTCCGTAAATTTAGCTGTTCGTTTTTACCCGAGGAGTTAACCACTCGTTGGGAATCTCGTTGGGAATCATTGGAAATCTTTATGAAATCTCAGCGAATCTTGGAATTTTTTTTGGAGTGGTTACCCCTTCGGGGTTCATCTTCCTATGAATATCGTTGGGAATCTTTGGAAATATTTATGGAATATCAGGGAATCTCAAGGAATCTCCGGAGTGGTCACCCACTAGTTTTTACCAGTTACGTCGATATTTGCCCCTACCGCACCTTGGAGGGGATGTTGAATTGTGTAATACACAGTAGTATATCTATAGGTATACCAAGGGGGTAACCACTCCAAAGATTCCTTGAGATTCCCTGAGATTCTATAAAGATTTCCAAAGATTCCCAACGATGTTCATAGAAAGATGAACACCGAAGGGGTAACCACTCCAAAAAATTCCAAGATTCCCTGAGATTTCATAAAGATTTCCAATTATTCCTAACGAGATTCCCAACGAGTGGTTAACCCCTCGAGGTATAAGTACCATCGTTGTGCGATCTACCACTCCAGGCTCGAATCCATGGCAGAAGCAATGGATCGAACCAGTCGCTCGGAGTTTTTGTTTGGGATCCCACAGAAACCAAAATGCGGTAAAAACGTTTTAATGTATAAATGAGCGAGTGATTGGGGAGGGCCACAGATATAGCATCCTCAATTCCTCTGAGCTGCGATGAGCTATTTCGGGCACTGATACTTCCTCTCTACTCGCCGGGAGCGATACATCAATGGTACACTCAGCCCAGCATTCCCAATGCCTTTGCAGATCGCGCATTCCCAAATTGACGTCTGGCTGACTGTGTCGGAATTACTTTACCCTGGGTCAGGGTCGGAATGACTTTGCCCTCGGTCAGGTTAGATGCGTCAGCCTAACTCAACGTTGCTGACTCAGCGAAAGACTGTTAAAAACTTTAGGGCAATTCATTATGGTATACTCCGGCCGGCCTTTGCAGATTGCGCATTCGCGCTAATTGACGTCTGGCTGACTGTGTCGGAATTACTTTGCCCTGGGTCAGGGGCAGGGAAAACCCTGAGAATAACTGACTCAGCCAAGGGTTCTTAAAAACCTCATGCCTGATGCAGTGATATATGCTGGCCATGCAGCCTTTGTTTCGAGCGCACATTCCCAAAGTGGCGTCTGGCTGACTGTGTCGGAATGACATTACCTGGGTCAGGGTCTCAGGGTCGGAATTACTTTGCCCTGGGTCGGGTTGGAGAACATTGCTAACTCAGCCGAGGATTCTTAAAAACCTGAGGGTGATTCAACTACCTTCGTAAAATTTAATTAAAAGTTGGCGTACTGCTTAGCTTACGAACTTGAACCTTACGGCGTTGTCTAGTGACGGGCGACGTTCCTACTTCTTGAAGTTTAATTTTGTGCTTAAATTAGAATTCTCCGCTTTCTTTCTATCGATCCTCTCGTGGCCGGATCTCACCTTCCATATATTACTGTCATATTAGTAGGTATGTGCTCAGCTGGCAGTATATACTATTACCAAATACAAGCTCCCAGTCCTTGGTATCAGTTCACGTGGGGACCTGCAGTTTTAGGTGACTTCCGAACCACCACAGCCTTGATATACATTCCATATTTTGAACAGGAGTTTGACCGAAGTAGTAGAGGAGTAGACCGACAATTACGTCAATGCCGTAAGCGGAAAAATATTTCTTACGCTGCGATTCGAACCTAGACCTCTCGGGACACAAGTCGAACCTTTTGACCACTCGGCCACTGAAAGTCACAAAAAACGTCACAAAAAGTAGAAATATAGGACCCAAAGTGTGCTAGCAGCTGCATCCGTGAAAAACTCTTTTTTGTTGAACACATCCTTGAGAGGTTCCCGGCCATTCTGACCCACTTGAGTCTGAACCAAAGCCATATATTTTTAATGATCTATGATTGATGAAATGAAGAACTCGGGGGAAATTGGCGTGTTCGGTCAGCACTTCGCTGAAAGGTCACTCCATACCTTGACGTAGTTCTTGCCTAAAATATACTTTCCTTGTTGTATTTCGGTATATAACTTGCATGAGGTAACCTTGTGAATAATGACAGGGCTTGCTGCATGGCTTTTATTTAGCTTTGGTGCAGTAGGATGTTGTTTTTGAAAAATCCGATTCCTGCATGGAGTGGCTACCCCCTTGACTTACTTTAATGTCCGGTGTGTCCGTTCTGAAATATAATAGGTGTTTATGTAGGGGAGAGGGGGTGAGCAGGTATAGTACGGCCAGCCTGAAATGCCTGGCCCGAGGGCATTCTGCACTGTTTACCTTACACAGAATGCCCTCGGTCCAGGCATTTCAGGCTGGCCGTACTATATCCTGTTGTAGGGCCAGCGTGGGGGCGGGGTCCATTACGAAACGCTGACACGAGCATGGCCCTTGATAATGAAAATTAGGGGTACCGTGTATATGACTCATCCCCTCACTCTCACACGTTCAATATAGCTTTGTATGAACTAAAGGCTTCAAAGCAAAATACATCACCAACAGAATACCGCTTGTGCCAGGCATACGGAGACATTGTCTGGGTAACCGCTTTGTGAAGGCTGAGCACATCAAGCCATGGGTTTTATAAGGCTGCGCTAAAGTTCTGTGCCTCCAGTAATTGCCACCTGAAGTCACCCCTTCTGGCAACTTTGGAAGGCTCTGTTTCAATGTGGTTTTCTGAAACTTGCAATAATTGCAGGGAGTGTAAAGTGGATGGAAGATTTCTCAAAAACTTATTTTTTATGCCACTGAACTCCATTGTTCCCGGTCCCTTGGCAATCCCCAGACTCGTTTTGAAACCCTCACTATAGCGAACCAATTTATAGGGTCCCTTCATGACCGTTATATAGAGAGATGATTACTGTATTTTAAGGCTAAATTTCACCACCTTCCGATAGTGTCTATAACGAGAGGATTTAACGAACGGATTTACGTTAAAGTATGCTTAGCTTACGACAAGTGCGATCGCAGAGAAACAAGTGCAAGCGCAAGGCATTTCTCGTAAGCTAAACATACGATAACTTAAATCCGTTCGTTAAATCCTCTCGTTAAAGATACTATCGGAAAGTGGTGAAATTCAGCCTAAAACAATTAACAGTGCCTTAAAAACATTTTGGCGGTAAATTCAAAAATATAAATTGTCAATAGAGACAGATGTGTTTAACAGAAAGTGTAGAAGAATTGAGCCGTTACCACGTTGTAGTGGCAGCTCAAGAATAAATTCCCACTCACTTCCAATCATGGAAGCAATCTAGAGGTAGTGTCGTCTGTCTCCCAATGAAAGGCCTCTGATTTGCTGAGGGGTGGGGATAATCAATCGGGAGTGGGGGGGGGGGGGGGGGGGGGAGCCGATACAATTGTTCCGATTGCTGATCGTCGTTTGGACCAATCGAGACGCTGATGTTTTTATGGCTCATTTATACCCGCGACAAAATGCGAAATTGCTACAAACTACTTACCTACTGCTGAAGAACGCTTCTTTATAGCTCTTTCATAGCCGATCGTGAAGGAAAGGAAATTACGTTGTTGGCAATAAAGGGGGTTTGTATCAGAATCATTCCGTAGATAATTTATCTGTGCGTACATTATCTATGGGTATAGATGTACGCGAGTGTAGTAACCATCCAGGAACTATCAGTCTTAGGGTGCGTCCCACCATGCCCAATTAAAATTTAACTGGAGATTTACCATGTTAAATTTAACTCAAAAGTTAAATTTAACATGGTAAACATAGGACAAAATCTCCAGTTTAATTTTAACTGGGCATGGTGGGACGCACCCTGATAATTAATTACAGGTTAGGTTAGGTTTATATCTTAGTGATGATTATCTGTAGATAACGAGGGGTTAACCACTCGTTGGGAATCATTGAAAATCTTTATGAAATCTCAGGGAATCTTGGAATTTTTTGGAGTGGTTACTCTTTGAATATCTTTATGGAATCTCAAGGAATCTCTGGAGTGGTTACCCCCTCGGTAGATAACTTCTGAATTGGTTATCTCATCTTTATTTCCAGGTTCACACTCACACTTATAGGTGTAGTGCCCCCTTAAAATTCAAGTGGGCTGAAAGTGTATTTCACTATAGACCAGTTAACGAAGAGTTAACTCATAAATCTACCAAGGTATGTTTAGCTTATCGTGATATGTTTATAAATTTAATAAACCGTGATCGTGCATTTTCCGTTATTCCTCCGTATACTGAGAATTACCCATTTATGCAATCATACCTACCTGGATTTGGCTGAAGTCAGAAATGTTTAATTGTAAATGGTAAATACCGCAGAGGCCATTACACAGATTCCCCTATGGCGTAATCCTCCCCCAGGGGAGGGGGAGGGGGTAGTTTCCAGTGGACACCCCCACATTTCAACTCTCAATCCTCCTACCTAAATACATTATTTACTGCTTACGCCTCGAACAGCCTCGATAGCCGAGTGGTCTAAATGGTTCGCTTTTGAGGAACAAGCCGGGTCACACCGGTTCGATCCCGATCGTGGTCAAAGTTTTTCTGGTATACTGCTGTATTCAGCATGTCAAGTGAAATGTTTATCGAGGCTGCGGTGCACCCTTCAGCCTATGGGATATCGCTCTTGTTCTTTTTCGTGCGAGATGAAAAATGTTTTGTGCACAATTTACAGAGAACAGACTTTCAGTGAAGTATTTCTAGGACGGTTCTTTCTCAGAGAAAATGTGGGAACGATAGACTGAGCCCATCAGCACTAATTCAGCTGGGTAGCCGTGTGTTCAGTGTTGTTTGGCTCCAGCAAAGGTTTCGTGCTCTGCTGTCGTTTGCCTTCCTTTGTAAAAATTGGTTTTCTTTCAACTCTTTGGTTTGGGGGGGGAAGCGGTTGGGAGGTAATAGCGAGGAGCATGCGATGCGAGTGGCACCCCCCCCCCCCCCCCCTAAAAAAATCTCATTCTAGTCAGAGGCGAACCTTCTTCAACCAACGGGCCCACGCACGGTGCTATCACACAATACCCTCCTGTGGTGTCACAAGACCCATTTCTTCCTCCTTGTTCCCGCCAATTTTTCGAAAGGTTCACTGATCACTTTAGATTTTCTGTGTGTTTTCAGTATTCCGAACGAAATTTATGGTTAAATAATGGTGGAGGTAGAGAAAGGTGGTGGGGGAAGCTGATAACGAACGGACCCCACACTAAATCACAGCTTGGGTGTAAACAATGAATGCCCGTAACCCGTTTACGTGGTAAAAAGGTAAAAACCTCTTTGACCTTACCCTACCTGTGCCTTACGGCTACATACAATTTACACCTCTCTTTTCAGGGTCCCAGTGACAAAATTATGAAATGAGTTTTGAAGGAATTTAGGGCGATAAAACGTTTTTAAAATGTCAGCTTTGGGATGCTTCACGTCACGTCGCGCATCCTGTCTTTCCATAATTATAACTGAAAATTCGAATACTGAGCGGAACTGAGGTCGTGGGTTCCAGCAATTTTCAGATATTTTTTCGGCGTCGGCCCAAAAGTATGGGCTGTAAGCATCAATCGTTGGGGTAACCACTCCAGAGATTCATTGAGATTCCCTGAGATTCCATAAAGATTTCTAAAGATTCTCAACGACATTCATATAGCAAGATGAACCCAGGTTTAACCACTCCAAAAAATTCCAAGATTCCCTGAGATTTCATATAGATTTCCAAAGATTCCCAACGAGATTCCCAACTAGATTCCTGGAGTGGTTAACCCCTCGGCATCAATTGGCTTGTGGGACCTTAACTTTTTATCCCTCGGCTAAGCGATTGGCGTCTGAAAGCAAAAAATGTCGAAATACAGGAAACTAGCGAGGCCACGTGAATAGCCGAACACGATAACATCTGTCTTCTATTGCCAACTGTCGCAAATTGGGGAGACATACCGAATACTGTAAATACCAGACTGCTGCCACTCGCCATTACCCATCGGCCGCTGACAACCCATTCTGTAAAAATGGTTTTATTTTTTTCTCTCCTTACCAATTTTGCCCCAGGCAATGCTGACCTAGAAGGACCAGAGCCAAGTGGGCTACATGCCGGGATACCTTTTTATACAAAAGGAGGTTATTTGTTCAGATTCAGGAGCAAGAGTCAAGAATCACGTCTAAAAACCTGGAGTTTTTGGGTGGGAGGGGGGGGGGGGGGGGCTCAAGCCCAGCAACTAGACCTTTTCAAGAACTATCCGTCATTGTGTGCAGCTGGGAGCATTACCAAATACCAGCTCACGACCGGGACCTACAGTTATAGGTGGGTTCCGAACCACCACAACCTCGCTATACATTTCACTTCACATTCTGAACACCGAGGGGTTAACCACTCCAGAGATTGCTTGAGATTGCATGAAGATTTCCGAAGATTTCCTGAGATTCTCAACGAGATTCATATATAGATGAACCCCGAAGGGTTAAATACTCCAGAAATTTCCAAGATTCCCTCAGATTTCATAATGATTTCCAATGATTACCTGAGATTTCCAACGAGATTCCTGGAGTGGTTAACCCCTCGCTGAACACATAAGATTGCCGATAGGATTGGACTCTCAGTGTGTTCCCCTTAAGACAGCGATTTTGACCGGTCTGCTATCGAAGCTGTGTATCCCTGGGTGTGTTGTGGTTGTAGGTTGACACTGTGGCAGATTTGGGAGCGGATGTACGGTTAAATGTTGTGGGGAATATCTCCCACACAGGCCAGCTGACGGGCAGAAGCAGTGAGGTCATCCCGCAGATATCAACATATTTCATGCTTTCTGGATTTACGACCCAAATTTTTTTCCTTGGCTAATATAAATTAGCGGTGGCAGCTGTTGGATGGACGCCTGGTCTAGTTGCTCACCACGGGCGTGAGATGTTGTCACTAGTCTATTTTTTTTAGCTCTCTACCTTCTCGCCCGAGCGTATAATACATAAGTTACATTCCTCTGTGGTTACATCATCGTCAAAAATTCCTGGAGGTCCCGCGAGTCCAAAAAAGCGGTTTTTATATTACTCCGTCTACGGAAACTTAACACATCCCCACCGTGAAAGTAGAGTCAAAATTCATGCCTATACAGAGCAGGCATTTATGGAATGCCAGAGGGGAAGTTATACGTTTCCTGGAACTGCTGTCAGCCCAGCACCCGAAAATGTAAATGTGGCGGTCACTTATTCAGTGACTTCACTCACTTCCCCTCTCTCGTGCGTTGTAGGTTACCGTATTAGACAAAGATACGATAGTAAACAAGTAGTATCTTCATCCAAAGTTTTAGTTTTAGGCAAAGAATGAATGTATCTTTGAATGTATCTTTCCCAAATGCCTGAGGTTTCGCTCGCTTCAGTGAATGCGAAATTGAGCTTTGTCGAAAATCAGTCGCGTCGAATACAATGTCTACGTTTACTCATTAAGGTTGTCAAGACATTGGTGTTTGTTTCAGTTTCCTTTATTTGTTCCAAAACGTTATAGTTGCTTTTAAGGGCGTCGTGTTTGTTTACGTTTTTTTCTGCACACTTTGTGAGGACGATATTTAATTGTTCTGAATTATAATTTTATGTCTTTTTAACTGCCGAAATTAACACTGTGTGTGGTGATTTTACGATCGAGGCTGATTTTCACCACTTTCCGATAGTGTCTTTAACGGGAGGAATTAACGAACGGATTTACGTTATCGCATGTTTAGCTTACGACAAATGCGTTGCCCTTGCAGTTATTTCTCTTCGAACGCACTTGTCGTAAGCTAAACATACGATATCGTAAATCGGTTCGTTAAATCCTCTCGTTAAAGACACTATCGGAAAGTGGTGAAATTCAGCCCGAGTAATTTTTAAAACACGTATTATCTTTTAGAACATTTAAATATCCAATAGTATCCTCATAAAATGTGCAGCAAATACGTAAACAAACACAGCTTAGGGCGGCGTTCACCAATTCCTTACCGTGCAGATAAAGTTAGTAAATTTATCTTCCTGATAAAGTAGTGATAGCTACATCTTGCCGTTAAAAGTCCACTAGCTAACGTTATGATAAGGCCGCTATCGGCAGGATGGTGAAACGCACCAATTTTTCTTTTCGGGAGGATAACGCTATAGTGAACTTTTAAGGGACACTATAGTAGACATTAGGAACTGAAATGTGAAATGAGATCAGCATTTATCTCCCGCTTTAAATACAGGCAAAGCAAAAATAATAGTATGCAGTGAAATTGCATTAGTGTAGGATTATTTTAAACTCAAAGAATAATAGAAACCGTCACTCAAATTAGAATTGCAGAGAGATTGCAGATTGCAGCTCACGTCAAAAACTACAATTATTTCTATATGCAAACTTGTGTGGAATCCACATTTTCCGTTTTGTGCTGGCTCTCTCGCTTTGCCTTCATTACTGCTAAACCACGTCACACTCATTTTATTCTCAGTGGAATTATTTTGTGTAATTTTCTTTTTTTGTAATTATTTAGAAGATTACTGTTTTCTTTGAGTGGATAATGACTTTTAGGTTAGGTTAGGGACGGTCGTTGATATACATTGGCGGCGGAAGACCAGTTTCCTGGAGGGTGGATGTGTTTAGATTTTTTCGGGAGAGGGCTGAATATTTTTCGTCTATCGTCTTACGGTAAATTTACTCCTATATCGTTATAATGAGGCTTTTTATAGTTTTTTTTTTTTCAACTTTCTGGAGGGTGCACAGTCAACTCCTGGGGGGGGGGGGGGGGCATTATGCACCCCCTTCCGCCGCCAAAGGATATAGAACCTAAGGATATGGCAATCATTGAAAAACATGAAGCCATTAATGATGCACGATACAAGAACAAGAAACGGCATTTCTTGTTTATTTGTGGACAAAAATCGTAAAATCGCAACATAGCATAAGAATCATGGCTAAAGTGCCACCGCGTACTTCTTGCAGGTTACTTTTTCAGAAATTCTTTATTCTCCCTGCTCCTTGCGTTTTCATTTATAAGGTGTTATTATTTGTTCGCGAACACACAGAACACTTCCCTCTTAATTCAAACTCTCACTCTTATAAAACTCGGTCGTGTTCAAATATACATGTAGGAAAATTTGCTACCTCCCTTCGTTTGAACAGTCCTCCGATTTTAGGTGTTCGTCTATATAACGCTCTCCCGGTTGAAATTAAATCTGAAGAAAGTTTAACGATATTTAAAAAATTGCCAAAATCATATTTACTTGAAAATGTTTTTTATAGTTCAGAGGAATTTCTAAATTTGTAATTTAACTGGACAACCAGGCGTTTTATACTTTAGTTCCACCTATTTTGGTTGGGACAATGTCAACCAAACGTAAAAATAAAAAAAACTAAAAAAATAAAAATAATTTAAGACGTTAAAAAGACATATATTATATTTCAGAACATTTAAAACTCCAACAGTTTCCTATAAAGTGTGCATAAAAAAACGTAAACAAACACGATTGTGTGGTCGCTCTTAAAGGACGATAATGGCATCTGTTCCTGGAAAGAGATGGAATACCTCTAATTTGTTATTTCTGTGACTCGCCATAACGACGTAAAATAACGAAAACTCGGAAAACAAGCATCAGACCGAGCGAGACTGGCTCGGGAATGAGAAAAGTCCATTAATGAGACGAAAACGGTAATCAGAGAAATGTGAACTTTAGACAAACAGACTGAGAACAATGAAAACCCTTTGCTGCTCACTCAAAGGAAGGAAGGGAAAAAAAGGCTCGCTATCAAAACTGTCCAAAATGGGACACAAATTTCCCTTTGAACTGAGAGGAGAAAGAAAAATTGAAGGAGCAGAAGAGTCGGATATGAAACGGGTAGTTAAAAATGTAATCCCTCATCCTCAAAGTCACCTCAAACTTTAGGTTTACTTTAAGAGGACGCTATACCTGACGGTGCATTTTTTGCCGCCCTTAAGATTAACATTGCGAGCGGCGATTCATTTTCAAGGTTTACCCTTGGTTGGAAAGACACAAAATTTTGCCTGTACCTAGCCCTAACAATGTTCTAGGGAGTGTTCGAAGCAGATTTCCCAATTTCTCACTGGTTTCTTTTATTGCATCTGTTTTGCAAATGCTAGCATCGCATACCTCAAGAAAAGTGCTGTATCTCGAAAACCAGTAAAAAAAATGGGAAATCTGCTTCGAACACTCCCTAGAACATTGTTAGGGCAAGGTACAGGCAAAATTTTGTGTCTTTCCAACCAAGGGTAAACCTTGAAAATGAATCGCCGCTCGCAATGTTGATCTTATGGGCGGCAAAAAATGCACCGTCAGGTATAGCGGACCCTTAAGGATGAATATACATTTGCTATTTTTTTACGTTTGTACTTCGAACTTAGTGAGAAAGCTATTGGATATTTAAATATTCTGAATTATAATATGTCTTTTTAGCGTCATTGTCATTATTCATGAGGCTATGTTGTGATTTCACGATCGGTTGATTTTTGGAGAATTTTTTTGGTGACAAAAATCACTCGATCGTAAAATCACAACATAGCCTCGTGAGTAATGACGTTAAAAAGTCATATTATATTTCAGAATATTTAAATATCCAATAGTTTTCTCATAAAGTGGGCATAAAGAAACGGAAACAAACACGATTGTGTGCATGGTCGCTTTTAAGTACCGCTATATTTTGTTGTTGTCCTTGCCTAGTAAATCCCGACTTCTGAAAATCAGAGTAACTAGCCAAGAAGCTCGCTCTTGACACTCTTATAGAAAGTTTGGAAAAAATCTGGAGGACGGTCTTGAGATTGAAAGTGGATGAGCGTTTTGGCAAATATTTGGCCCATCTTCTCTAATATCTGGATATGTTGGGAGCCTGCCAGCTGCCGCATTGCGATTTCCAATACGGCGCCCGACGTCAAATCCCACTTCAATCCAATGCGATATACAATACCATAGGCCAAGTCCATGTTAACGTAGCAAGCCCAACCTCTTTGAAGTGGTATTTATTTTTGTTTACTTTCGGGATGAATTCATTTTATTTAAGGGTCCGCTATACTTGACGGTGCATTTTTTGCCGCCCATAAGATTAACATTGCGAGCGGCGATTCATTTTCAAGGTTTACCCTTGGTTGGAAAGACACAAAATTTTGCCTGTACCTAGCCCTAACAATGTTCTAGGTCATGTTCGAAGCAGATTTCCCATTTTTTTTTACTGGTTTTCGAGATACAGCACTTTTCTTGAGGTATGCGATGCTAGCATTTCCAAAACAGTTGCAATAATAGAAACCAGTGAGAAATTGGGAAATCTGCTTCGAACACTCCCTAGAACATTGTTAGGGCTAGGTACAGGCAAACGTTTGTGTCTTTCCAACCAAGGGTAAACCTTGAAAATGAATTGCCGCTCGCAATGTTAATCTTATGGGCGGCAAAAAATGCATCGTCAGGTTTAAACCTTTTTGCTATGGCAGGACAGCCTATTGGGCGAATTGCGAGTTCTGAATGATACTGGTATGTGCACGGCCAAACTGTGCTTAGCTTTTACTGGGGAACGAATAATATTGAACGATAAAAATGGAGGTGCAATTACCAATATCAGTCGAGTATCGATAGTGAGAATCAGACACCAGAGGAAAGTATGTGAGATTTCGTTGAACAACAAATGAAAGCATGCAGCATTTGTCATTGGTATGGTAGTTATTGTAGAAATTGTTCGAAATAACGGTAGCTGACTTTTCGCTGCCTATCCTGAAAGGTGTTAAAAAAAGGTATACAAAGCGCCAGATATGCTGACTGAGCGAGTCGCGGTCGGAAAAGCCTGTTATGAATAAGAAATAATAATTTTCCATGACTTCATAACCTTAGAAATAGGGCAAGTCCAGAGCCACTGGCGGCAATCACGCGAGGTAGCCATTAGGCCTAAATCTGTTGAACACAAAGCCCTGATTCGTATAATATTGTAATTTGGTGTAATAGTGTAATTCAGTGTTTTCGTAACCAGTTAACCGCCACGTAGTTTTAACCGTAGTTAACCGCTCACTGTACAAATTACTTCTGCCAAAATATAGTGACCGAAAATTGCTTCTTGAAGAAATGTAGGTGAATAGAATAGGTTGTATAGTATAGAGAGGTTGTGGGGAAAATTATACGTACCAGCTCCTCAGTCTTTGGGTTAGTACCTACACGACTGAGACCTACAGTTTTTGGCGGGTTCCGAACCACCACAGCCTACATTAAAGTTGTCATGCAGAACATATTATATCAGAGACCAATGCCGATTAGAAAAACTTTTGGTAATAGGATCGGGAACGAACCTGTGACCCAGGTGTTTTTCCCGATTTTTCCTCGACCATCTAGACCAGCAGTTCCCAAACTTTTTCATCCTTTCCGAGGATAATTTTGTTCGCGGACGCCTAAGGCTGGATTTAGCTAATTTTAGAATGGAATTTACCCGAATTTTTTTCTGTAAGTTAAGCAAGGTTGCCATGCGTTGCTAAAGTCGGAATTTTGTTTCCCTACTAACCCATGGCAACCTTGTTTAACTTACAGAAAAAAATTCGGGTAAATTCCATTCCGAAATGAGCTAAATCCAGCCTAAGTCATAATTTGGTTAACCGCTGATCTAGACTGTGGACCAATCGGTTATCGAGGCTGTTCCTGTTTCGGACGTTAAAAAGACATATTATAATCCAGAACGTATCCAACAGGATCCTCAAAAAATTGTAAGAAAAATCCAGTCTGGTGCCACGTGTTTTTGAACCCTTAACTTCCGGGAATCCTCGCGGAAACTTCCGGAAATCTGCTGTGAATAGGCTGTGTGGGAGCCCGTGCATATGGGTGAAAGTCAAACAGCCCTATTGGATGGGTCCAACCAACCTTTACACATTAAAACGAAAGTGGTTCCCCTGGTTCCAGGCACAATAAAATACCGTATCGGTTTTTCCACCCCTCTCTGTTCACAGCGTCAGTTCATCATTTATTACTGTACCTAGTAGAGCTTATGCCTCGTTCATATGATTTATATTACAGCTTTTTCTTCCTTCCTTTTTCTCTTCTTTTTCATCCATTTTAAGTGTTACGTCATTTCCTGTAAATTGGTGACCTGGAAAAATTGAACTTTTTTAGCTGCCAGCAAAAAAGTTGGGTCAAGGTATATATCCCATTCCATTACTTTGGATTTAAATTATTTTATTAATAATATCGGTTTTGATATAAGTTTCGGACAGTTTTCTTCCTTTTTTTTTTTTTCGCGCACTGCCTATTAAGGCATAATTTCTGCATAATCTCGGACAGTTTTGTCTTAAAAAAATATAAAAAGTAGCACCATGCAGCTGGTAGGAAAATGTTATCAACTTCAATGGACAATGGCTCACGATCAATGATGAAACCAACTTTAGCTTCTTAAGTCCTGTCTATCGGTCTCCATATTATCTTAAGAAGACAGACACTTCGTTTGAGAGAGAAACAGTGTTCTTGACTTCTTAAATAACAGACTAAGAAGACTGATGGAGTGTATAAGCAAACAGTTGTTACTGGGCCATCTTACAAAGTTAACCGTCTTTTTCTTAGTTAGGTGACCCTTATCAGACCCTTCTCTTATACACTACGACCCTCTTCTTACCCTGTTATTTAAAAAGACAAGAACGCTGTTTCTTTCTCATAATGTCTTCTTAGGATAATAGAGACAGATAGACAGGTCTGCGCTAAAGAGGACGTTATACCTGACGATGCATTTTTTGCCGCCCATAAGATTAACACTGCGAGTGGCAATTCATTTTCAAGGTTTACCCTTGGTTGGAAAGACACAAACTTTTGCCTGTACCTAGCCATAACAATGTTCTAGGGAGTGTTGGAAGCAGATTTCCCAATTTCTCACTGGTTTCTTTTATTGCAACTGTTTTGCAAATGCTAGCATCGCATACCTCAAGAAAAGTGCTGTATCTCGAAAACCAGTAAAAAAAATGGGAAATCTGCTTCGAACACTCCCTAGAATATTGTTAGGGCTAGGTACAGGCAAAATTTTGTGTCTTTCCAACCAAGGGTAAACCTAGAATGTGAATCGCCGCTCGCAATGTTAATCTTATGGGCGGCAAAAAATGCACCGTCAGGTATAGCGGACCCTTAAGTTGGTTTCTTCCTAAGTAAAGTGTACTCGTATAGAGTGGGAAAAGGATTTACATCCGGGACCGGAGACCGGAAAGCAAGAAAGAAAGCTCTTCCCAAGTTGGAACAGATCAACAGAAAGTTACCCGCCAACTCAAATCTCCATAAATCAGCTGGCACGTCAACAGCTGCAGAAACGGTTATTGGTGTTTGGGGGGAATGTTGTTTGTGGAATAAACATGCAAGACAATGGCCACGGTGATCACTTCAAGCCCAACTCAGTCTTGGTTGAGAGGAACGTCAGTCATATCCAGGGGTAGACAGACTTCATGAGTGGGAATTGTCGTTGCTAAACTCTTTTAGATCATTGTGACCCGAGGGAGTAACCACTCCAGAGATTCCTTGAGATTCCAATGAGATCTCATAAAGATTTCCAAAGATTCCTAACGATATTCATAGAAAGATGAACCCCAAAGGGGTGACCACTCCAAAAAAATTCCAAGATTCCATGAGATTTCATAAAGATTTCCAATGATTCCCAAAGAGATTCCCAACGAGTGGTTAACCCCTCATTGTGACCCCTTCTTCTGAAGTCTGCTTTTTTTCTATGCTAGAAACATTTTTGGGAACCCTGTGTTTTCTTGTGAGGGCTATAGACTGCGTGGCGCCAGTCAACGGAAAGTGAAAGACTACGGCGAACGGAGGAAGAAGTGTCGTAACCTACCGATAGCCGTAGGAAATTTGGCTGGCACTGGTGCAGTGGTTAGACCTCCTGCGTCTCATAGCCAAGCTCCTGGGTTCGAATCCTGTTGTTAGTAAATTTTATGGCGATAAGTTGGGTAAAAAAAACAATATAATCTATAACATCCCACAAAAAAACTGAGAAAAACGGTGGCTCTCCATTTGAAGCTGGCAGATTCATTCGGTGGCTTTGACAATATAAGCTTTTTCAAGCTTTGTTCCCTTGTTACGCCAAGGAAGATGCTAAGAGAATGCCACTAAGATAGCAAGACGAAGGGCCATCCATCAACATGCTCCACGCGAAAGGGGAATAAGTGGGACGATGGAGGGTCCCGATAAAAGTCAAAAGCCCGGATGGCTGATGCAGGCCTAACAATAACCGAGTCAGAGCCAAATTCTGCCAATGGGCACGGCACATTGCATCTGTATACATCGTTATGTGACTTAAGGGCTTCTACGCAGTCGTGTTTGTTTACGTTTTCTTCTGCACACTTTATGACGAAGCATTGGATATTAAAATGTTCTGAAATATAAATATGTCTGTGATTTTGCGATCGGTTAATTTTGGACAATTTTTTGTTGTTGACAATAATCACTCCTCGATCGTAAAATCACGACATATCCGTGCTCAGCTAGTATAGTCCAAGTCAGGCTGAGAGCATACCGATTAGGTACTCATAATTTCTTGAAAATCTAGGGCTGATCAAAATTTCTTCTTGATCAGGGAAATATCTGCTCAGGGTTGGATTGGCATTTTTAGCGTATGGTAGGATATGGAACCCAAATCCGGATCGGCGTCAACTGAAAATCTTCCAGAAATTATGAGTCATCGGTACTCTCCCAGCTTGACTTGGACTATTTCCCAATTTCAGCTCCCACCCATCGGGGATCTACATAGATTCAGGTGGGTTTCGAACCACCACAGCCTGGATTTACATTTCACTTGACATGCCGAGATGAAAGATCATAGAAAAACTTTGAACCGGATCGGAATGGAACCGGTGAGACCGTATTCCTCAAAAGGCAGCCGTTTAGACCAATAGGCTATCGAGGCTGTTTTCGTCGGACACGAAATTTGCAGCAATTGAGTTGTGTGCGCGGCGAATGCATCGTTTTGATTGCAGACTAATGACCCAGGCGTACTGCCAACTAGATATAATGCCAGATGAGACACAATTATACCTACAATTTATATTGTCATCATCACAGTACAAATAATGGCCTCCTCTGCCGCATGTTCCCCTCGTCTAGTGAGGTGTCTACTGTTTGAAACGCTATTCATCCGGTTAAACTCTCAATTATAATCACGCCATTATCTCACCGAACTAAACGAGCTATTAGCAACCATAATTTATATAAATCGGTGATAAGTTGCGCCGGCGAAAAAAGCTATTTTAAAGTTCTCTTTTTGATACATTGTCATTGCGTATTCTCACTGTTACTGAAACGTTCATTTACAATAACCACTTGTCTCCTATCGATTTGATTTAAGAGGACGCTATACCTGACGGTGCATTTTTTGCCGCCCATAAGATTAACATTGTGAGCGGCGATTCATTTTCAAGGTTTACCCTTGGTTGGAAAGACACAAAATTTTGCCTGTACCTAGCCCTAACAATGTTCTAGGGAGTGTTCAAAGCAGATTTCCCATTTTTTTTACTGGTTTTCGAGATACAGCACTTTTCTTGAGGTATGCGATGCTAGCATTTGCAAAACAGTTGCAATAAAAGAAACCAGTGAGAAATTGGGAAATCTGCTTCGAACACTCCCTAGAACATTGTTAGGGCTAGGTACAGGCATAATTTAGTGTCTTTCCAACCAAGGGTAAACCTTGAAAATGAATCGCCGCTCGCAATGTTAATCTTATGGGCGGCAAAAAATGCACCGTCAGGTATAGCGTCCTCTTGCCATAGCACTTGTTATAAGCTAAACATACGATGCGATAATTCTGTTGGTTAGGAGACACTATAGTGTATTTTAAAGAAGTGGCGCAATCCACCATTCGGACTGGAAAAGTCCATAGTATAAAAAGTGATTAGCCTTCAATTTGCATGCGTACTATTGATTGCATAAACATGTATTCGCAGTCACTTTCAGGGCTAACTCACAAAATATAGCCCTTGCTGTTTGTTGACGGGTTTTTTGGAGAAATCTGTTTGTTCTGAAGTACCTATAATATTTTTTTAACTTCAGAAAATTGGGCACTATGGCCCGCCTTGGTTTAGTTGATACTTGTCAAAGTCTCACTCTAATGTCTAAGAAGACCGACACTATGCTTGAGAAGGAAGCAGAGTTCAGGCCTTTTAAAAACTTTAGCCTATTTATTTATAGAATTCTAAGAAGACCCAGCAGTTGTTTTTTTCTCAAACAAAGTGACTGTCTTCTCAGACATTATAGTGAGACTTTGAGAAGTATCAACTAAACCAAGTCGGACCCTAGCGTTGGCTAGGCCTAACATTAGTTGGGGGATGGGATTATAATGTTCTCATCCTATGGAATATAAATTATTTTAACCCCCTGTATTTTTCCTTTGGAGATTTGGGATTTGGAATATCACCAGTGGAGTAATTGTAAATATTTTCACGCTGTTAAAATAATTATGAGCGGCCGTGTTGACCCATGGGTCCACGGGCCGAAAAAGTCACATACATATGCTACGCGTAGGTCACAATGGTCGCACTTGACTTTGTCGCAATTTTTACGCCAGCGGTATCGAAAATTTTGATTTTTTTTTACGTAATTTATTTTTTTTGGACCAAAATTTTAACTTTTTCTAAAAAGTATTTTGCCATACACTGGACAATAATTTTAGGCACCTATACTCACCGGATTTCAAACATATCCGTCAAATGGTGAAGCGTCGTTCGACGTGCAAAGTACGTGTTTTCTATTTTCCATGTCACGGCCTTAATTTTCAAGTACGTACGTACGTACGTCGGACGGACATTTTTTAAAAACCACTTTTTTGGACTCGGGGGACCTCCAGGATCATGGGAAACCCAAAATCTCAAAATCGAAATTTTGCACGAGCACGAAGACATAACTTTCTCAGCCCATGTATTACATACGGGCGAGAAAGTAAAAAGTACTTATACAAAACAAGAACCAAAAGTCATTCAAAAGAATTTGTTGTTACTTTGTGTTCTTAGAAGAATTGGCTCCAGGATTTAATGTGTTTTTACGAATTTCAGTAAGAAAGTGATTTGTTTTCGTTCACGTGAATATAAATATACATTTCTTCTCCCGTCTCGCCTTAAAAGTACATAAAAAGCTTTCTTTTGTCCGCAGCTCCTGCGGCACCCTATAGGGACCTTCTTTGAGGTTCAGCACTAAGGACCACGGTCTAAGTGAAGTGTCTTCGTCTAGAGACCCCTTTGACAGTACCCTACCCTCACGAGACCTGCCGTTAATTAGAAGTCAAGATAATGAATCTTTTTGAAGAAGAAAAACATTCTTACTATACTTACTTGTTCCTTTCGTCGTTAGAAGTGAGCAAAAGAAAAGGTTAGGTATTTTTCTCGCCCCCCGTTGTAGGCAGTGTAAAAGCATTTCTCTTATTTCAAGCATTCATACTAACAAGACTAGGTATAAGGTTCCATAATATATGCTTGTATGTAGGCACTATGCGTCCTGAACGGCCATTCCGGCGGGTTGACATCCCCGGAAGTATCGTTTGTGGGGAGGGATGTCATCCCTGTGTTGCCACTGCAAGCCCGCCCTTCCAGCTCCTTCCTCTAATTTTCTTGTAGTGCTCTCCATTTGAAATAAAATGTGCCGAAAATTTTACTAAAATTATCTTATAGTTTAGATGAATTTTTCAGATTGTGAAATATCCTTCGTCTCACCATTAGTTTTCTGTTTGTTTCAGGTGACTAAAGACTGACAATCCCTCAAAGGCTGCAGAATGCATTGGTGACGCAGGCTCCACTCATGCAGGTAAACATGACTCATTTCGACAAATATGACGACTCAGCTGTGTTCCCCTTTAAAGCCTGTAGAATGTACATGATACAATTATATTTGTTTACGCTTATTAGGGTGGGTTTCACCAACTCCTTATCGTGTAGATAGCGGGAAACTTTATCTTGCCGTTAAAAGCTAAAAGGGCACTATTGGCAGGATGGTGAAAGGTAACTTATTTTCTTTTAGGGGACACTATATTGGAGAATAAGATTCTAAAGTCAATACGATACCTCTGGAGAAGGAGAGACAGTTGTACACCTCCTCCCCCCATTGCGAAATCTCGGATTAACTTAATCTTGATTAATTTATTGAGGGGTTTAATATCGTGGACAATTTCATATTTGTTGAAGGTTACGTTTCGAAATTCACCGTTACTTCTGTGGAATAATATGGTTGAGCCTATCGCAAGGTTTAGGGTTTAAGGGGTAAATTTGCCTCTTCCTGCAACTAAGCATATTAAGTTTGGAAACTTTGGAATACTTATTTATGAAATTTATCTTTTAGTTGAGTTTGACTGAAGAAATCCACCCTTAATTCATTGTACCTGTAGATACCTGAAAATACAATAAGTCTCCATTAATGATGTTCTCCAATAAATACCTAGGTATAGCTGATTCGAAGCGTATTTTTTCTTGATTAAATTTTTTTTTAAAAAAAGAAGAATTTTCCCTTGGATGGATGGATTACCGCTGGAAAAAACTTTTTGTCAATTATCCAAACTCGAAAAGGAAGGAATTTTTCTTCATTTTTCTAAGGAGTAATTTTTTACTGTCTGAAATATTTGGAGATTTGGTACGTTCCCGGTTTGTTGGAATTTTATTCGTACAATAGAATAGGAATTTCACCGCTGTTTAAACTTATGCCCTTAGGGTGCGTCCCACCATGCCCAGTTCAAAATAAACTGGAGATTTTGTCCTATGTTTACCATGTTAAATTTAACTTTTAAGTTAAATTTAACATGGTAAAATCTCCAGTTTAATTTTAACTGGGCATGGTGGGACGCACCCTTAGAAAAATTTTTAATTCGCTGACACTACAACCATGCCAGAAAACTGGATATTTTCTCCCATGCGTACCACGTTAAATTTCCGAGAAGGGTCCGCTATACCTGACGATGCATTTTTTGTCGCCCATAAGATTAACATTGCGAGCGGCGATTCATTTTCAAGGTTTACCCTTGGATGGAAAGACACAAAATTTTGCCTGTACCTAGCCCTAACAATGTTCTAGGTCATGTTCGAAGCAGATTTCCCATTTTTTTTACTGGTTTTCGAGATACAGCACTTTTCTTGAGGTATGCGATGCTAGCATTTGCAAAACAGTTGCAATAAAAGAAACCAGTGAGAAATTGGGAAATCTGCTTCGAACACGATCTAGAACATTGTTAGGGCTAGGTACAGGCAATATTTTGTGTCTTTCCAACCAAGGGTAAACCTTGAAAATGAATTGCCGCTCGCAATGTTAATCTTATGGGCGGCAAAAAATGCATCTTCAGGTAAAGAGGACCCAAAATTATTTAATTGTAAATTATATATGGGTATGCCCATTGGCTCTCTAAATTCCAGTTGGAATTTTATTTCCCTGTCGCAGTGGGTCATTTAGGGCCATGCTGGGGGATATAGCACCATCCTCAGTCAGCCGAGCTGCCTAAATAATGGTGATGACTGGCAGAGGATCGGCCTTAGTGAATATGAGGCTAGAGACCTTTTCCTGCGCGAATGTTTTTGTGCAGTATGGCATCCGGTTTACCGGTTGGGCCGAGGTGAGGGGTCGCACGGCCTTGCGTTGGGGTGTGCGGCATGCCCGGTGCAACGCACAAGTCCCCTTCGCGATCCCACCAGTCCGACACTTTCAAATCCCTAGACACCCCTCTTAAAACCATCCCCGATCAGGATTCTCCTCTGTCCCATTGTGTCCGAGACTGCACTTCCATATTGTCATCCCCTAAAGACCCACCCTTTCGTGCTAATTTCAACCCTCAAGCCCTCTACTTAGAAAGGTTGCCTTCAAATCAGAAAATGATGGGCTGTCTGCTAAGTCAAGTACAAATGAGTCTCCCATCTTAGAGATATCAGTCTAATGGTGTGCGCATTAAAAGGGCGTATGTAAATGGCGTTTGTGAGGGTTCGGGGTTTTTATTGCACGTGGCGGAACCGGTTTATTTTTTCTCGTAAGGGATGATGCCCTAAATACACGAGGACTAGTGTGACTAGTAGTGAGTTTGCCACGGCTCTGTGAGGTTCCTTCGTTCTTTCTACTATAGTTTGTTTTTGGTGCATGGGTGATTCTAGACCTCATACCTACTTTGATTTTTAGTTTATTTCCCTAACTATATTATCAGTGCCTTGATTGTGTTAATAGTGGGATCATTACGAAGCTGTGTGTCTTCTCTAAAAACGTAGGTACCTATGTCTCGATATTACTATTAAGTTACTATTAAGAGGCGGTAGTGAATGAATTACCGTACAAGACCATTGAAGGGGATGAATTTCCTTATAGGGTAAATAGAGAAAAGTTTCTTCTAAGTCTGTCGTAAAGACGCATTTCAAGCGAAAGGCTCTGTGACGCGTAGTGAGCACAGCATCCATTTTATGTAAATAAATCGTGGCACGAGACTCGCCCGGCGTGTCTAACTCCACGACCCTCGCTTTCCAAGTTAACGTTCCTTCTGCGTTCCTCCTCTTTTATTTCATTTTCTGACTTTTTCTGGATTATTTTTAAATTTAATTTAATTATCGCGCTGGCCATGTGGATCTGGATAAAATCTCAGGCTGGGCCTAGGTATAGATACATAATCGTTTATTAACAAAATCTCGAAGTACCTATATAGCCTTTATTATGAGGGGAGGCTGTCTACCTTACTACCTACCTTATTATGAACAATTTCGGCATCTTCCCCCATAGGTAGGTTGGTGAAGGTAACCTGCGTGTACGAGAAGCATCAGGTTCAAATTTGTGCTGATAAAATTCAGGTTAGGTATAACTAACCTGCGAGTAATGAGTTCCAACTTTCGATTTAAAAAATTTCCAACTTGATCTGATAATTAGGAGGTATTACGGAATTTTTGGCCGAAGAAGAACGAAAATAATGCTCCCATTGGTATTTGAACCGGTCTGTGAGAGGTATTCACGTTGGCACTGAAGCCGCTGAAAGGTCAAAGGGCTCATTTTGGGCTGCTGAAGGTGAAAATGGCAACCTCAGTGACCAAAGGGCTCTTCAGGGATTACTGTTGTTTCATTTTGGAGGTTTTTTGGCGTTCTATAGGTGGCAACTGCCAGTTGTAGTTAAATATGTTGTGTTTTTCGG
The DNA here is from genome assembly GCA_950004255.1 of Mesopsocus fuscifrons. NCBI lineage: Eukaryota > Metazoa > Arthropoda > Insecta > Psocodea > Mesopsocidae > Mesopsocus > Mesopsocus fuscifrons. Next base: position 2,942,237 of record OX465373.1, read on the forward strand.
GATCCTGGGGGTCCCTTGAGTTGGAAAAATTGTTCATCCGTTTTCCCCCGTTCGATGAAATTTGGTACGGACCTGTTTGGTATGTTGGTCGTCATTTCTCCTGTGTATAGGTACAGCAGCCTGTAGGGAACCCCAGGTCCTTCAGGAGCTTCTTTCGATACTTAGTTCTCAACAATGTTTAGGGAGGAGATTGGTAAGGTGCAGAGAACAAGCCCAGCAACCATATCAAGAAATATCCCTTGTGCTCAGATTGCAGCACTATACCAAATACCATTTCCCCAGTACGTGATGGAGACCTACAGTTTTAGGTGGGTTCTGAACCACCATATCCTCGGTATACATTTCGCTTGGCATACTAGACACATCAGAGGTGAATGCCGATCAGAAAAACTGTGATAGAATCTGGATCGAACCGGTGTGACTCAGCTCTCAGTTTTCCTACAAAGACAGCACCTTGACTTATTGTGGCTTTTGGGAGGTAGCAGGTGCGTATAGTTGAACCCATTAGGGTCCCAAAAAAAATTTCCCAACAAAGCAAGGTTTAATTACTTCTGTCTCAAAACTTAACCTAGATTAAAACTAACCGTTGTTTTGTTTTTTCTTCAGGTCTAAACGGCCCAGCCACGGCGGCTACCGAGGCCTACCAGAGGGCTCTTATAGAGCCCCAATCTCAACTCTACCATAGCGGGCTGGCGTACCTGCCGGCCACTCTACCTTCCACCATTCCTACCACGATACCTACGATACCCACCCTCCCGGCCATCCCCATCAGGTCAGTACTTTAAATAATACAAGAACACTTACTACAAGGTCACTTTTGGACATTTTAATGTTCTGAAGTATAAAGTGTCATTTTTAACGCCAGTGCAACTGTAGTTTCTGGCGTTAAAAATACGTATTATATTTCAGAACATGTGAACATGTCCAACAGCGTCCTAAAAAAAAATTGAAGGAAAAAACGACGAGAAACAGGATTGTGTGTACAGTTGCTAGAAAATATTTTATTCGGACTCATAGCGACGTGCTGATTATTTGTACCTACTAAATTTTGTGCTTGTCGTGTGAAACACTTCATAAGCCTTTGGGAAAATTGGGCGAGGGACTGAAATAAATTTTTTTTTGACACAATTTTTGAACCCTTTAGGAATCAGGGCTGAAACCTTGATTGCCTTTGTACAGATAACTATGTTATACGGCTTTTGTGTTATCTTCATTATTTTGCACAAATGGCGCCCAACGTGAGGGCACGGTGGGCAGCGCAGTTGTACCTGATTTGACGTACTATAGGAGGTATCTATAGTTGGACCACGGAAACCCAATACTTTTTCTGATTTCTTTCAAATGGGGTAGAAGATAGTCACATTATTTGAGAAAGATACAATTCTCGGGTCTTCTGAAAACTCTGAAAATAAACGAAGTAGAGATCATTTAGCGTCACCTTAGAAAGTTCAAGTGCTTATTTTTATAAGAATATCGTAACAAGCGTCTACGAAACACTCCTGCAGTGGCATTCCCTTTCTCGAACGCCAGCAAACCCACCCAACTAACACCTTCAAAATTTATTGTAAGAAGATAAGGCACGCCATGATGCAATATACGGGGAACAGTTCTTCTTACAATAAATTTTGAAGGTGTTAGTTGGGTGGGTTTGCTGGCGTTCGAGAAAGGGAATACACCTCCAGAACGATATCTACTTAGTCCGTACGAAGACGAAGTACGAAGACCAAAAAATTGTTTCTTTCTGTCATCAACTCAAACAAAAGAAGTACTAGGTTATCGTGGTTCGACTGTAAATGGAAAAATAAAATAAGATTCGTTGGCAAACGAAATGAAGTGACTGGGGATGGGACTAGGAAGTGCGTACGAGCCAGAAGCAATTTCAAAGTTACGACGGTAGACATCGCTTTCCGACTTTCGTAATGATAGGGTTATGAAATAGTTTGATTCGGTAATACTTTCCCCCTGTTTGGTAAGACTGTTGCGTGTGTGTGGGAACGAAAACGCTGAATCAGTTTGTACCCCGCTGCGCTAGGTACAGATACCCCCCCCCCCCCCCCGCCCGCCCCCACCCCGCCAATTTAACCCGTTTCTATATCATTTTCCGAGTTTGAAAACAGAGAAATTACAATATAATGATGATAATATGCTAATATTATACCGGCTTTATTATAATCCTTTATAATGCGCCGGATTTTGCTGTTGTACTGTTGTCGATAAAAATTATCAGTGATCCCAAATATACTTCCGTTGTTTGTTGGTGTTTTTTATCGACTTTCGGAACTATAATAATATGACTTTTTAACGGCCGAAATTAACAGGATGTTTAGTGATTTTGTTGACAAATCACTCGATCGTAAAATCACAACACAGCTTGTTAATTCGGCCGTTAAAAAGACATTATATTTCAGAACATTTAAATATTCAATAGGGTCCTCATGAATTGTGCGGAAAAAACGTGAACAAATAGCGAATGTATGTTTGGTCTTAAACTGTAGCCCTAGGGAGTAACCACTCCAGAGATTCCTTGAGATTCCACTCAGATTCCATAAAGATTTCCAAAGATTCCAAACGATATTCATAGATAGATGAACTCCGGGGGGTAACAACTCCAAAAAAATTCCAAGACTCCCTGAGATTTCATAAAGATTTTCAATGATTCCCAACGAGTGGTTAACCCATCGCTGTAGCCAGTGCCATGGCCTGTGTTATTTCTCGAAAAAATCTCAAAATCCGGAACTGAAAATACTAGAAACAACTAAAATGCTGGGCCTCTGTCTAGAGTCTACAGTGTAACAACCCAATTTGTATGCGCCTCACGAGAGTTTTGGCAAATGTTCCTACTCTGTGTAACTACCCCCTCTTCCCGGACTTGGCTGACATCAAAGGCTTTAAGGGAGGTTGCCGGGGAATGGGGGCAGGAGAAGGGGCAGTCCCTGTGCCCTCTAGGTCTTCGCTAATTCTGTGTCCTGCCCTCAAGTGTCAATTATTGTTGTGTTGGTAGAGGTTGTTTTCAGTGGCAATAGCGGTAATCAATCAGCCTGTATAGGATGAGGATACTGTTGGATATTTAAATGTTCTGAAATATAGTAAAGTAACAGGCGGTGTGGTGATTTTACGGTCGACCAATTTCGCACAAATTTTTTTTGGACAAAAATCACCACATAGTCAGTTAAGGGTCCGCTATACCTGACGGTGCATTTTTCGCCGCCCATAAGATTAACATTGCGAGCGGCGATTCATTTTCAAGGTTTACCTTGGTTGGAAAGACACAAGATTTTGCCTGTACCTAGCCCTAACAATGTTCTAGAGAGTGTTCGAAGCAGATTTCCCATTTTTTTTTTACTAGTTTTCGAGATACAGCACTTTTCTTGAGGTATGCGATGCTAGCATTTGCAAAACAGTTGAAATAAAAAAAACCAGTGAGAAATTGGGAAATCTGCTTCGAAAACTCCCTAGAACATTGTTAGGGCTAGGTACAGGCAAAATTTTGTGTCTTTCCAACCAAGGGTAAAAACCTTGAAAATGAATCGCCGCTCGCTATGTTAATCTTGTGGGCGGCAAAAAATGCATCGTCAGGTATAGCGTCCTCTTAATTTGTGACCTTAAAAGTACATTTTATATTTCAGAACATATCCAATAGTTTCCTAGAAAAATAAGCCGGAAGCCTATTCGCATATTCTCCAGGAAATACGTATCCGCCACTGGATGTGGTATATACTGGAGTGGTTGCACGGGTGAGCCGGCATGCATCCTCCATGGAGTGATCGCCTTACCAGCAGAGCCCTTTGTCTTTGTCTGGTGCCAGTATTGTGTTGCCCACGTATCGCGGATCACGTTACCCCCTTGTACCCTAGAAGATACTCCCGACATAGGGCTTCCCCATTCATGATATTCAATAGTGGCTAGGGGAAATGGGGGCTAACGAATCCCTTTCTACTAAAATTCCTAAATGAAAAGAGGCCGAATAAGAGGGAAGAGTACCCTATGCCCTATGCCGTCACTTATTGAAATTTCTGGTAAAAGAGTGTGTGTACAACTGTATCGATTTTTCTATTGGGAACAGTTCTGTAAAAAATTTGTCCAAAATCACAACATGGCCAGTTAGCTTGTGACGTAAAAAAGACGTATTATATTTCAGAACATTTAAATATCCTTCGTCAAAAAATGGTCGAAAAAATATTGACAAACAGCTGGAATTTCCCTCTATTTCCTTGTCTAAAAATAAATTTTCGCTGATCAGGTCATCCACAATAGTTTCACTCCACTTTTAATAATGTCGAAAGCCGTTAAACCCGAATATGGAAGGGAAAAGGTGGGAGTGGTGTCCGGAAAACATTCAGATGGGCCTCGAGGGAAACTACGGCTCACTTGAAAAGTAATCGAAAAAGTTACGCGTCGCTCCGAAAATTTGACGTTCGATCCCTGACGAATAAATCATAGGTTCCTAACTTTCGAATCCCTCTATTCTAAGCGAATCAAGGACCCATTTTTTTCAGAATAGGTTCGAACCCGGCCATCGAAATTTTTTTCTCCCTACGCCTTCTTCCTACGGTGTGGTTAGGAAAACGAAATCATCTTTTTCCATACAATATATAAATGGATAGTAAAGTATCCAATAAACCGGTGCAGTGGGCAAGAATACAATTCATGGGCAGACAGTTTAATTTCCTCTGGTATCTGAATTTCTCTCAGTCTGATGTATTTATATTCGTCTACATAAAGCCCGTCACTGACGAGTGGTTTAAGGTTCAGCATCGGCTGATGGTGCATCCTAGCAAAGTACCGAAGCTAGCTCTCCCTCTGTACCGGTGCTATTAGGCAGCGTCTTGGCTCAATTTGGAGTCACACACTAAAAAATAAAAAATTATTCCCTTCTCGCAATACAGTGGTTACTCTTTATAACGACACTCCCTATAACGAAAACCTCTCTATTAAGAGGACGCTATACCTGACGGTGCATTTTTTGCCACCCATAAGATTAACATTGTGAGCGGCGATTCATTTTCAAGGTTTACCCTTGGTTGGAAAGACACAAAATTTTGCCTGTACCTAGCCCTAACAAAGTTCTAGGGAGTGTTCGAAGCAGATTTCCCATTTTTTTTACTGGTTTTCGAGATACAGCACTTTTCTTGAGGTATGCGATGCTAGCATTTGCAAAACAGTTGCAATAAAAGAAACCAGTGAGAAATTGGGAAATCTGCTTCGAACACTCCCTAGAATATTGTTAGGGCTAGGTACAGGCAAAATTTTGTGTCTTTCCAACCAAGGATAAACCTTGAAAATGAATCGCCGCTCGCAATGTTGATCTTATGGGCGGCAAAAAATGCACCGTCAGGTATAGCGTCCTCTTAACGTTAACGCAAACCCTTGTAGCGAACAATTTTATACAAGGTGCTTTGACGGTCCTTATAGAGAGACTATACTGTATGAATTTTTTGGGTGCAAGAAATCCACCAGAATGAGAACACCATAAATAGATTTGGGATTGCGATATTGGAGGTGTAGTCGTCTGTCTTTTGCCGCGAGCGTATGGGCACGGTATAGGGGTCTTTGCAGCTGGCAGGTGGGCCTAGTCTCAAAATGCCAGCTGGGTCGAGCAGCTGGCCAATTGTACTCGAAACTTCGTATGGACGGCTCCGAACAACGCAGGCCCCCCACAAAACGAAATAAAACACAAGGTCAACGGGCCCTGAGCTCCCTGTACCCTCCGCATGATGGGCGTAGCTCAATGGGCTCTACGTATTTACCATCTGTCTTTTGGAGTTTTCGGTGAAAAATGTAGTGCACTGGTTTTTAAGTATTGTTGGATCCTTGTGGGTCACACTGGTTCGATTCCGATCATATCAAAAAGTTTTTTTGATCGGCGTTCAGCATGTCAAGTGAAATGTATATCGAGGTTGTGATGGTTCGGTGCTTACCTAGAACTGTAGGTCCCTATCACGATGGGGAAGCTGGTTTCACAAAATTGATGAAAATCAGAAGGCCCGAAGGACCAAATTTCTGCACGGCCCGAAGGACCAAATTTCTTTCCGAAAATTGAACCGGGATGGAACAAATTGATTCACTACAATCTAAACTCATGATTTGGAGAGCTGAAGCGAAAGAAACTTGATTCCGGAAATAGGTGGCTGCTCTCCGCTCTTCATCCCTAGTGGCTGCCATGAGTGCACGGGAAAGCTAAGAACCAGTTAGCACACAAGTGTATCTCACTCTGTTGAGCTGTCATTCCACCACAGCTCCCATTTGCTCAACATGTGCTTTGTTTGCTGTGACAATTGAACACAAGAGATGGAGTGTTGTTTTGGAGTAGAAGGGGGTTGAGAAATGGCACTGTCAACATTCCTGGGCCATCAGTAAGTTGTTATACTCCTAGTCTCGCTTTTGAGTTTGAGTTTCTCCCCGACTAGAACTCATTTTGAGGCCCCGACTCCAAGTCGTTTAGCTTAGTCAGTGTATGAAGATATGTGCTGTAGCTTCTGATTTTGAAGTTTCAGGAAAAACAGAAGCTTATTCTTATACTGACTATAGGTATTTGAAAGTTTCATACATCGATAGGAAAATACAGATAGTCTATTTCCGTGGCAACAACTATACCTCCTTGGCGCTGCAGTCTAGTGTCTAGTGCATGGGCACTACGGTGCCAGAATCACAGCCGCTTTTCTTTACAATGCATGATCCATTGGGGTGTATAGGTGTCCAAACTCCAGATAGACAAACTTTTTTTTACGCCGTGATACGAACTCAGATCTCTCCCGACGCACGTCAGACCGGTTGACCCGTGGGAGGTACTATAGCCGAACATAAATTGTCACTTATTTCACTCAAAGCATAATTAGTAACTCATGTAACTGTGTATTTTGCTTTAAATTCTTTTTGAGGGTCGTAAAAAATGTTCTGAAGTAGGAAATCTTAAAAATACACTAGAGTTGTAAGTATTAGAATCGCAGAAAAAATAGGTAACCAAAGGTAAACCATCTGACCGTGAGGAACGCGTTTTTATAAAGATCGCAAATAAAAGGATTTTATCCCTCCGTACCTTTGTAGTTGTAGGTACAGTCAGGCGCAACAAGTCAGAGACGAAATGCTTTCAGTCGGTCTATTTTCCTTTTTGACTAATTCAGCAATTTGCTCTGCTCTCTTCTATTCCTGATTAAACAATTCACCAACATTTATATACACTCGTGGAGTTGCCTCGGGCTTTTAAAGCAGAATTTTCTCTTTACTTGGCCCCGACGCTTAAGGGGAAATACACCCATTTGGTTCGCAATGCTACGTACTTCAAGCCCTACTCCGAAGGTACAGGGCGAGTGAAAAGTGTTTATAGGGGGATGTAAACCTGAGACTCTTTGTCGTGAGGTAGTGTTGTATTTTTGCATGAAATGGAGTAATAAGCCCACAGGAGCGATTTTAAACAGTCAACTACCAGTCCACATGTTTTTTTGACAGATCGCGAAAACACAACACTACCTCACGCGAAATATTTTTTTGTAACGTTTCGGATTAAAACAGTATGATTTTATCGTCACATTTAGTAGAAAAGCTTGATAAATGTTTGTAATATTTACCGCCGCCATGTTACATGTTGACAATTTTTATTTCACTTACGGAAGTTCGTAATTGCAACACCATTTCTCTACTTTTTCTCCTGTAAAAGCTAAACATAGTGTCCTACTTTCACTCGTTCGTTTCGCGTTCAAATAGCACACTATGTTTAGCTTTTAGAGTAGACACAACCGATACGATATTGCAATTACCAGTCTCCGGTGGTACTAAAATGTAAACATTACTTTTGTCGAATATTTACTTTCGCACAGTGGTTTTGGCGGAGTTCGTCGAGAATGTATGGTGGCCCTTAAGAGGATATTCATGTATAAGGGTGCATTTTGCCACTGTCTATAAAGACGGCCTCTCTATAATGAACGAACTCTATACGGCCCCTTGATAAACCCTGACTTTTTTACTTTCTCGCTAGCCATATATGGCGAGAAAGTATTGTTTTCTTACAAAATTTAGAAATTGAGATTTTGGGTTTCCCATGATCCTGGGGGTCCCCTGAGTCCAAAAAAGTGGTTTCTGGAAAAAGTCTGCACTTGTTACCCAGAATTCCTTGCGAAATCACTTGTCATAAGCTAAATATAAATCTGATAACGCTATAGTGTACTGTACACTATTCTATAGTCAAGTGGTGAAATTCAGCCTATAGTTAATTAGTTATTCTGATCTTAAAAAGACATCTTATATTTCAGAACAAATAAGCATCTGGTGCCCCTTTTGAATGTACCCTTAAAACCCAATGTCGAATTCACTAAATTTAAAATTTGACTGTTGGGTTTAGCTACTCAGTTATTGCCTCTTTTTTCGTCGTTTCGGCCCCAATTTTTGGTGGGTGGGAAAAGGGCTCGTCCGCAGCCAGTTATCGGGTGAGAGGGTGACGGAGAGGGTGAATCTTTTGACGGATCGAGAGGATTGAGGTGCTTCAGCCCGTAATGGTTCCGTTAGTGTTGAAACCCTTTTAGAACGCTACGCATCGTTACCCTAAACCTCATCTTATGATATCACATCTTTGTAGATCTATTCTCATGCCTGAAAATTTAGCACAAGGTCAGGTCAAGGCCCTATAACAGTTTCATAGAACTTCTGTGTCGTTTTTCAGCACAATTTTTATGCTTATGGTTATGAGTATGAAGTTCCCAACGTAGGTACCTGTGTACCCTCCAAAATGAACCTATACCTGACGGTGCATTTTTTACCGCCCATAAGATTAACATTGCGAGCGGCGATTCATTTTCAAGGTTTACCCTTGGTTGGAAAGACACAAAATTTTGCCTGTACCTAGCCCTAACAATGTTTTAGGGAGTGTTCGAAGCAGATTTCCCAATTTCTCACTGGTTTCTTTTACTGCAACTGTTTTGCAAATGCTAGCATCGCATACCTCAAGAAAAGTGCTGTATCTCGAAAACCAGTAAAAAATTGGGAAATCTGCTTCGAACACTCCCTAGAACATTGTTAGGGCTAGGTACAGGCAAAATTTTGTGTCTTTCCAACCAAGGTAAACCTTGAAAATGAATCGCCGCTCGCAATGTTAATCTTATGGGCGGCAAAAAATGCACCGTCAGGTATAGCGGACCCTTAAGGGCGACGATACAATCGTGTTAATTTTGGACAATTTTCTTGTTGGCTAAAAAAAAATTACTCGACCGTAAAGCCTCATAATTTATGACGTTAAAAAGACATATTATATTTCAGAACATTTAAATATCCAGTAGTTTCCTCATATAGTGTGCAGAAAAAACTGTAAACAAATGGCGAATGTATGTTCGGCCTTAACATTGGACGAATAGCGAAGATGATGAACGGGGTTTCCCTAACCCTTCCTGCGTATTCTATGGGATTTTTTGAAAAGGCTGGCTTGACTTTCACAAGTGAGGGGTTGATTCAACGTGAGCAGTGTATTTGTATCCTGCTGTTCCTCATTTGCATTAACAGTTCCCCATATTTCCTCATCCGTCTCCCCTGCTTTCCCCCTGTTCATCACACCCTTTCACCTCTGTATTCCTAGAGTCCATTGTCTTTGTTTTGCTGATGTCAAAATTTCACAGCCCTCCCCTTTTGGATGTCAGCTATACCTGCGAATTCTGATTTTCCGGTTCCGTGCTTATACTTTTCGTAGGCCCTGAATTTTTTTTAGTTGTATTTATTTTTTAGCTTTTATAAGTTTTAGCTGTAAAGTAAACCTTCTGTGCATTTTTAATTGCTTTCTCGGTTACCTTTTTTACTCGGTTATTCCGAAAAAGTTTTTTGTCTGAATCATAACTCATAACATTCATAACACTCAATTTATGTTTGTTTTTTCGACAATTTTTTGATGGATATTTCAATGCTTTGAATTATAATAAGTATGTCTTTTTAACATTAGAAATTATCTGGCTGTTCTTTAATTTTGTGATCGAGTCATTTTTTTTCAATAAAAAGTTTGTCTAAAATTATTTGATCGCGATACAGTTCTTTAAATTCGGGGTGTTGAAAAAAAAAATATATTCTAGAATATGGACAGGAACCAGTTTCCAGACATCGACTTTTTTCATAAATTAACAAGTTTCTCTAATTTTGCTCCGTAAACATCAAAATCTTAAGCCAAACGAAGTTCATGTTATCCGGGAAAATAATAGAATTTCAAAGTCACGTCAATATGATTTCCACAGCATTATTAACGATAACTCCCCCTCCTCCTTCCGGTCTTTATCCTGGAACTTTGGAGAAGTTCTGACGTACCTGATTGCTAGCAGGCGGGAGACTAGTTTCATACTTAGCTTACGAGCAGGACTTAAACCGAAGTTTAACGGTTGCTTTGTATAGTCCACTGCCCAAACTTTGATTTCTGTTCAGTATCAAGTTCGTTATTATTTGATGTTCCTGTATACGTTAGTCTCTCTCTGTAACGACTGTCGAGGGGCCATGTAAATTTGCCCGCTCTAGAGAGAGATCTTCGTTGTAGAGATTGACAAAACTGTACTTGTAATGTTTCCAATGATGTCGACTCTTAGAGGTAGGATTATTGAGATTGACCAATCAAAGTGGTTTGCCTCGAAGCACCAGATATGATTGGTCATCCCCACAATGTCGCCCTCTCTATAGCGAATGAATTTACGTAGTCCCTTGAGGACGTTATATAGAGAAACTATCATATATTACTACTCTATGACAGTATATCCGGTTTCTGATTGATCTTGACAAACAACGCTTCTGAGAATTACGAGGGGGTAACCACTCCAGAGATTCCACTGAGGTTGCATAAAGATTTCCAAAGATTCCAAATGATATTCATAGAAAGATGAACCCCGAAGGGGTAATCATTCAAAAAAAAATCCAAGATTCCCTGAGATTTCATAAAGATTTCCAATGATTCCCAACGAGTGGGTAACCCCTCGGAGAGTTAAATAATTGTCACTACGTCATTGGATTTTCTTATACGTAGGTATATTTGTAAATGGCCGCCAATTAGTCGCTTCGAGTTAGAAAAGAGTTGGGAATTGTACCAAGCAGTGCTGATATTTTCCCGTGAAATTTAATTTCTTTCCGTGGGAAATTCCTGGAAATTTTCCCGCCGCTTGGAAAATATGAAAAATACAAAAAATGGTTTGAGTTAATTATTGGGTGTAATTAAATGTTAGACATTTCTCGAAACTGTTCTGAATCGTAAGTTTGTTTACGAAAAGATAAAGTAATAAGTCGAGGGGTTAACCACTCCAGAGATTGCTTGAGATTCCCTGAGATTCCATAAAGATTTCCAAAGATTCCCAACGATATTCATAGAAAGATGAACCCCGAAGGGGTATATACCCACTCCAAAAAATTCCAAGATTCCCTGAGATATCACAAAGATTTCCAGTGATTCCCAAAGAGTGATTAACCCCTCGTAATAAGTCATTCATTTTAAGAGCTATCCGTCGTGCTCAGCTGGCAGCACTACCAACTGTAACGGCTCCCCTACCATCGTGCTAGCACACAATGCGGACCTGCAGTTTTAGGTGGGTTTCGAACCTCCACAACCTCGATATACATTTCACTTTAGATGCTTAACATATCAGAGGTCATATCGATCAGAAAAGCTTTGGATAGGATCAGGATCGGCCTTCACTGTTCCCCTAACGACAGCCGGGAATGTTCACTAAAAACTTAGGGAAGTCTGGGAGCTAACGGGGTCAAGCGAAGTTGTGGAAAGTGATCCTTTACCAAAGACACAATTTCTGAGAAAAAAAAAAGTCGTGGAACGAGACGACTAGAACAAAACTAGAGAAGCAATTAAAGTGTTGGAAGTCTGTCTATGTGCTTCTAGCGTACAATTTAGCGATTTGGACTTTTTTAATTGTGGTAGTTGGCTCTCTTGGATGGCCAGCCCCGTTGCTCGTTTAAAGTAAAACTCGCGACGTAATTTAACTCCGGGAACCCTAGGGTTTCTCTTTTTCCTGAACTGGAATTAATTTATTGTGCAATTACTGAGTTTTTTGGCTCACTTTGGTGGTATCGGTCGTTAGTCGTTTCGCTATCTTACTTTTCGTGTAGAAGGTGTAATCACCCTAAGGCTTGATTTCACCAGCTCTTAAAGTCTACTTCCTGCCGATAGCGCTCTTGTCTCTACGTTTGCTAGTGGTCTTTTTAACGGAAAGTTAAAATCCGGCTACTTTTTCTCTGAGTCATTTATATTTGGAGGATGCGTTTGTTCGTATTATTTCGTTAAGGCTGGATTTCACCACTTTAACGTGAAGACTATCGTGTACACGATAGCGCTATCATATCGGTAAAAAATGTTAAGGGCTTTCACCATGCACCGTTACCGTTTCGTTAGCTTTCGAGTGGATTTTCCGTGCGTTAGCGAAAAAGATAATTTTCATACCTGCGACTCATTTTGTGTAGTCTAATGTAGTCTAATCAACATTTTAACTTCTTTCTCCGAAAAAATAGGGGTTTTTTCACGTTTATTTCCACTTTTAGATTGAAATTGTTGAAATAAATTTGACGTAAACAAAGCAGGCGAATTCTATTGAAACAACAAAACCTAACGAGAGGATGCCTGCTTTTTCGAATCGATAGCTATTCGAACGTTAAAAGGCACTATCGTGAGGTGGTGAAATTCAGCCTAAGTTGTGAAACTTTACGACAGGTCTTAAAGCATAAAACATGACATTAAAAAAGTATATAAAAACTTTCATTCTAGCAGGAAGAACGCGTTTGTGTGCAATACCTTGTTACATAGTTCTGAAGCGACAGATGTTTCAGATGAATTTATTTGGTTATCCGTATAGTTTAAGGATTTATTGCTTGTCTGCGGTCATGTTTATGTTTACCATTGAAAATTGGGAGTCAAACGAAAATAGGTAGTTATACCATACCATGCTCTTTTGAAGTTGAGAGCCCGCGTATTACCTTACAGCCCATTTTGGCCCAAAGGCGCAGATTTTCTGAGTTTTCTGCTGGTAGCATGGCCGTCTCAACAAATATTCATTTAATTTACATTCTGTGCCTTCGTGCCAAGGGGCTGTAAGCACTTTAGACACATACCTCAATTTTTTCATTTTACTGGAAAGCCGTAGTTCTGAGAAGATATTTTGAACAAAACAAATTTTCCGAACAGGTGGTCCGCCAAAAAAATTCTTTTACTTTGTATGTTTTTGGTTTTTCCGATTTTGTAAGCGTTTGTAACATTGTCAGCTGTGTGCAGGTGGAGGGACGGGGACCCCCCTTGAGCGCGGCAGAGCTGCTGCTGAGAGATGCTGAGGCAGGTACGCTGGTTGTCGTAGCGCCACTTAGATCCACTAGTTTAGTCCGTTCACTTAGCCCGATCCAACCAAATTTTGATATTGGTACCGTACTTCTTGGCTCTTCACACTTTCTTCGTATAGTTCGTCCCGAGTGCCGGAGCATGTCTGCGAAAGTAGTGCTGTTAACTTTTTTCTAAAGTATTATTTGTTTACTCAATAGAAGGCTATAATAATAGAAAGTATGCATATTTTTTTTTTCTTTTCAGATTAAGATTAAGACGGTCCTCACAATCGTGGCACCAGACTAATTTTTCTTCCCAGTTTTTGAGAAACTGTGGGATATTTAAATGTTCTGGAATATAATGTCTTTATAACGTCAGAATCCAGTTTGCCAAGTTTTTGGACAAATCGTCCGCTATACCTGACGGTGCATTTTTTGCCGCCCATAAGGTTAACATTGCGAGCGGCGATTCATTTTCAAGGTTTACCCTTGGTTGGAAAGACACAAAATTTTGCCTGTACCTAGCCCTAACAATGTTCTAGGGAGTGTTCGAAGCAGATTTCCCTTTTTTTTTTTACTGGTTTTCGAGATACAGCACTTTTCTTGAGGTATGCGATGCTAGCATTTGCAAATCAGTTGCAATAAAAGAAATCAGTGAGAAAATGGGAAATCTGCTTCTAACACTCCCTAGAACATTGTTAGGGCTAGGCATAGGCAAAATTTTGTGTCTTTCCAACCAAGGGTAAACCTTGAAAATGAATCGCCGCTCGCAATGTTAATCTTATGGGCGGTAAAAAATGCACCGTCAGGTATAGCGGACCCTTAAACTAATTTCTGACTTTAAGAAGGCACATTATATTTCAGAACCTACAAATATCCAACAGTTTGGAAGAAAAAACAGGATTGTCTGGGCAGGCTTTCAAATCACTTAAAATCCGACAATTTCCCATAGCTTTTCGCATTTCTTAATTTTTTTCGACTGTTTGGTACCATTAACCTGATTTTGGTACAAATTTATTGTAGCACCTATTTTTTCCACTAGTAATTTTCGGCACATTTCTTCAGTTATTTTGAAGTTACTGACTGTTCTATAAGGGAAAGTTTTTTTGTTGCCTAGGTTCAAATCCTGGTATGACAGGATTTTCTTTTCCGCTGTTTTAACTGTAACTTCCGTTCTGTTGTCTTTTTTAAAAAATTCTTCTTTGTACCTGATTTAAGATTTTCGATAGGTAGTACCTACCAAATTTCATTTTTCAAACACAACGTTTTTTTAACTCTGGGAACCCCCAATATTTATGATGTGAAACCATACGATACCTAAGACTACCTAAGTATTTCGAGTTAATTTTTGGCACTAGCTTCAAGGACAGCTCTGAGCCCGGCGGTCTAACCGGCATGAAGTCCATTATACTTGCGTACCTGCTGTAGCTAAATAATTAACAGGAAATGGGAGTAGTGTTTAAAAACAGTGGTCCACTAATATCAACCACAACTTCGATTAATTTCATGATTTTGATTTTCGACGATTTTTCGCAGTGGTCTTTTTATTTCATTAATGTAGGTATGTTGACATTTTGTGGTCATTGTTTGTAAACGCTGCCTTCCCTTAATTTCCTTAAGGGTGTTGGAAAGCCATTGGAGGTAAGGACACAACTCTGTTGCCATTCCTGTTACCATCAGATCAAAAATTATTGTTCTCACATTATCGCAGAAACTAACCTCTTTATTGAAATAATCCTTAGTCAATTATTTTAAGAACATAATGTATGAATTACCAAACACCAATAAACCCACTGAAGCAAAATGTGAAGCCTGTTTGTAGTATTACTGTGAAGTAATCAAAAGTCATTTTAGTGAATTTTTGTTTAATTTATGCTCTTGAAAGAATTTATTAAGTGTCTTATATGTTTTTCTTGTAGTAAGGAAGTTGCGTAGTTTCTGCGGTAATTTAAGAAGTAGATATAATTCAATTTTATGTTTTGGTCGTGAGAGGAATAGCAAAAACGTAGTTTCCCTATCTTCATGACTTTCGAGCACCCTTAACATGTCATAGGTAACGTTCCATTGTTTTTGCATCATTGTAGGCCCCTCGGCAGTGTTTATTCTCACTCTAGGCGCAGCGCTGGATTAGTCCAAAGTTGTCTTGGCGGGTAATTAAGCAGTATAGCTGTAGAATATTGGGTGGTGAGCCATTGGTTTTGGTATTCTGAGTCGTCGTTAGCCTGTAGTGTTTGTAGAAATTCCAGGCTGAATATACATTCGCTATTTTTACTTTCTCGCTAGCCATATATGGCGAGAAAGTATTGTTTTCGTGCAAAATTTCGAAATTGAGATTTTGGGTTTCCCATGATCCTGGGGGTCCCCTGAGTCCAAAAAAGTGGTTTCTGGAAAAAGTCTGTCCGTCCGTCAGTCCGTCCGTCAGTCCGTCAGTCCGTCCGTCAGTCCGTCCGTCAGTCCGTCAGTCCGTGCAGTGCTCTAGCGCCTATACCGTTCATCCGATTTTGATGAAATTTGGTATGGACCTGTCTAAAATTACTGCCGAGAGGCATTTTCAAGGATTTTTTGATTGGTCAAAACTTGCGGCCGCTATTGTCAAAAAACCGCCAAAATAATTCAAAAATCGTGTTTTTGGTTACTTAGACAAGCGCCGACGGTACACTTTTCAATCTATAACACTGAAAATTGGTATGTGTGTTGACAAATAGATGCTTCGAGGTCATTTTCAACTAAAATTGAATTGGTTGAAAATTACGGCCGTTCTGGACCAAAGTTCGATCGTTTTGGCGCCATTCACATTTATTGACCGATAGTCATGAAATTTGGTAAATTTGTGTGGAACCATGTAACTTAAACATCTGTCGAACATAATTTTGTTATCTTCAAAATTACGGCCGTTGTAGTCAAAAAAGTGTCGAAAATGAGTTGAGAAACCACGTTTTTGAATGGTCGGAACGCATTTGGGACTACAGTAATAGAATGACAGCCATGAAACTTGGTAAGAGTGATTTCAGATAGATGCTCTTGGGTCATTTTCAACCGATTTTGGATTGCTTAAAAATTACGCCCGCAAAAAAATCTCAAAAAAATCCAAAAAAAAAAAAAAAAAAAAAAATCACATGGGGCGAGAAAGTTTAGTGCGACTGTTGTCGGACCCTTTATTTTACGTTCCGATTTCAAACTTTGTGAGAAAACTATTGTATATATAAATATTCTGAAATATAATGTCTTTTTAACGTCATTATTTATAAGGCTATGTTGTGATTTCACGATCGGTTAATTTTGGACAATTTTTTTGTGACAAAAATCACTCGATTGTAAAATCACAACATAGCCTGATGAGAGTGATGAGTAATGACGTCAAAAAGACAAATTATATTTCAGAATATCTAAATATCCAATAGTTTTCTCACAAAGTTTGAAAAATCGGAACGTAAAAAAATAGCGAATGTATGGTGGCCCTTAAAGGCCGTTTCACACGGTTTACAAAGCCCAGTTGGGGTTCAGCTGAGAATTGAACAATTCCAGGTGCATTGTGGGTAAATTTCCTTGTTTGTTAGATGATGGCAGGATATCCTCCCTCAATGCAGCTGGAGTTTTTTAATTCTTTAAAACAGCTCAGCTTACCCGGGTTAGGTGTACCGTGTAACGAAGGCTTAAGGTTTCGCTGTTGTTGGCGTAGAACCAAGGTTTCAGGTCGTAACGATGTGACTTTATGCAAAATGGGATGGTTTTTTTAATAATCCTGCAAAAAAATGAAGCTCAGTTTTTCATTAAGGGTCCGCTATACCTGACGGTGCATTTTTTGCCGCCCATAAGATTAACATTGCGAGCGGCGATTCATTTTCAAGGTTTACCCTTGGTTGGAAAGACACAAAATTTTGCCTGTACCTAGCCCTAACAATGTTCTAGGGAGCGTTCGAAGCAGATTTCCCATTTTTTTTACTGGTTTTCGAGATACAGCACTTTTCTTGAGGTATGCGATGCTAGCATTTGCAAAACAGTTGCAATAAAAGAAACCAGTGAGAAATTGGGAAATCTGCTTCGAACACTCCCTAGAACATTGTTGGGCTAGGTACAGGCAAAATTTTGTGTCTTTCCAACCAAGGGTAAGGGTAAACCTTGAAAATGAATCGCCGCTCGCAATGTTAATCTTATGGGTGGCAAAAAATGCATCGTCAGGTATAGCGTCCTCTTAAAGTCCCACACACACCTCTTGACATTACTGGTTTATTTGGTACATAGAATTTTTTTTCCTTCTAGCGTCTGGACGGCCGTTCTGGCTAGTTGGCATCCCTGGAAGTATCGATAGTGGAGAGGGATGGCGGGTTCCAGCCTCTCCATTATGATGCTTTATTTTTTGAAATTTGGACTCGACGTCTCGCCTAGTGAGCTTCCCATTGTTCGGGGAGGTATAGCTTTCATTGTAATCATCACTATGGAAGATTGCGAAGCTTCACGAAATGTAGCGGAGTCCAATATTTTGTTGGAAACTCATCCCAGTATTCCCAACAATAGGGAACGTTCTTCCATGCGAAGTTTCTTTCATCCCGTGATTGCTGTTTTGAGTGTTTGCAAGCCTTGCCAGGCTTGATACGTCTTTTGCCGAGGGTGCAGATTTGAGTGGAAGGCACCCACCCACTGATATTTTCCCATCTTCTCGACTGATTGTTGCGGCGTTTGTTCTTGTTGCTTGAATGAAAAAGTTTTTGAAAAGAAGGAAATGTGTTGTTGTTCAATAATGTAAACGCCCTAGAGGGAAACATTTAGCTTTCGCTTGGTTTACTCTGTGTGAGACCAGAGACGTACCTCAATATCTTTCTCATCTGTTTTTCCTTCGCTCTCCTGACTTTTCTGACAAGAAATATCACTATTGTCTTTTTTCTATGCGCTCTGGTTTTAAAATGCTGCAGCTGTGGTTGTCAGTAGTACAATTGTTGCAGAAATAGTCGTCGACGTTTTCTGTTATATCAATATTTTTTCTTGGGTGAGTGTTAAAAGTACTGTGCGCTGAATTTTCTTCCAGTTTTTTTTAGGAATACAAATGTTCTGAAATATAAGTGTGTATTTTTAACGTCAGAAGTTAACTGGCTATAGTCCAAGTCAGGCTGGGAGCGTACCGATTAGTCATAATTTCTTGAAGATTTTCAGTTGACGCAGATCCGGATTTGGGTTCAATATCCTACCATACGCTAAAAATGCCAATCCGACCCTGAGCAGATATTTCCTTGCTCAAGAAAAAGTTTTGATCAGCCGTAGATTTGCAAGAAATTATGACTTATAGGTGCGCTCCCAGCCATAACTGGTGTGATTTTACGATCGAGTGAATTTTGTCCAGATAACGAAAATAATCCAAAATACTTGTACCACCGCATAGCCAACTAATTTTTGACGTTAAAAAGACATATTATATTTCAGAACATTTAAAATGTGAAAATCATACAACAATAGGTTGCGATAGTTACACTTGTACCTTTCGTGCCCTCGTGGCATAAATTCACCAAACAACAAAAACTGCAAAATAGCGCTTGGGTGCTTCTGTATCGCGGTCGCTATAAAACTGCGGGTCATGAAAGGGTTTAATGTAGTCCTTTATAACACTCGCTCCAGTGTCCAGCGTGCTACGCTCCAGAGAGAACGCTGGAGGAAGATGGTTTTTGCGATTGTGTCCCAGAGATGGTGGGTGGCAGCTGGAGAGGGCTGATAGATGGCTGCCGGGCAACTTCTTGATGAGTTGCGGGCCATCACTGTCACCGCACGTCCCGCTGAGATTGATTCTTTCATAAGGTCCACGGTCCTCCGATGGCGCGGAGGTCCCTCCGACAGAGTTTTTCACACTTAGGAAGACTTACAAAGCCATCGATAACTCGCGTGTCACTTCGACACGCTAGGCCAATTTGATGAAGTGCTACTTCGGAGTATGTGCGGGGGAAGTTTGTCTCGTAGGTAACCAAGGTAACCTCCCCGGCAGCACTTTTCAGTTAGCATCAGCACTGCCAGGTACCTCGATGAGGACCTACAGTTTTAAGTGTAATCCGAACCTCCACAGCCCCGTTATGCACTTTACTTGAGATGCTTAAGAGGACGCTATACCTGACGATGCATTTTTTGCCGCCCATAAGATTAACATTGCGAGCGGCGATTCATTATCAAGGTTTACCCTTAGTTGGAAAGACACAAAATTTTGCCTGTACCTAGCCCTAACAATGTTCTAGGGAGTGTTCGAAGCAGATTTCCCAATTTCTCACTGGTTTCTTTTATTGCAACTGTTTTGCAAATGCTAGCATCGCATACCTCAAGAAAAGTGCTGTATCTCGAAAACCAGTAAAAAAAAAAATGGGAAATCTGCTTCGAACACTCCCTAGAACATTGTTAGGGCTAGGTACAGGCAAAATTCTGTGTCTTTCCAACCAAGGGTAAACCTTGAAAATGAATTGCCGCTCGCAATGTTAATCTTATGGGCGGCAAAAAAATGCACCGTCAGGTATAGCGGACCCTTCACATATCAGGGGTGAAAAATATTTTTTTTGATAGGATCGAACATGTTTTCTTCTAAAGAGACCATTCTTTCGGAATAAACGGAACTGGCAAGAGAAATTTTGTAATATTATTTTCATTTTCTTTTCAATCATCCCATAAGGAGAGCATAGCAATCGCAGAGACGTACATTTTGTGCGCTAAACCCACGACTACGACGAATTAATTTCGGATTGTAATACGGTAGTACGACTGAGGGAAGAGCGGTTTATCGAATTAATCGTCCATGCTGGGATTCGATTAGGCTTATCGTACAGCATATCCCCTCCCCTTTATTTCCCCACCCCTCGCTGCTGTGGGGAGTGGGGGGAGCACTTTCCCAGTTCAGCACTTTGTTTCGGAAACCGCTTAACCTGGGGCCGCATGCAAGAATAACGGAGTCGCGTTTTCCGCGGCCGCATAATCCAGGATGTAGCGAGTCCGCTGCTGGATTTAGCCTGAGGGTTGTGCAAGCCATCAGGGACCGCTGCAAATAATAATTATATTCTCTGCGACTTTGCGAAAATTCTCCGTTTTGGGGTAATGTATGGACCGAATTAGTTGTGGAATAAAATTTATGGCATAGCAGTTTTGATGAGACATAAGCTACGGTTTAACCGAGGGCTTTGTCTTGTAGTTTGTTCGCGAAACTTTTTCTCTAGAATGTTTTTAATTTCGGCTGTCATGGAAAGTGTGAAGGTGCTTTCTCCGATCTGAATGTCGGCAGTTTTCTCATTCTTTGTTTTAACAACACCGTATAAAATTCAGTCTTCCCTAATGCCTCAGACAGTATGGGCTAGATTAGACGTCTTGAATTTTTTTATTGCTGACGATGCACCTTTCATTTTTTTGCTGTCGAAGGAATATCGTTACCGAAATTGCCCCCTTCGAAATTTGAATAAACAGCGTTCCCCCTGAGGCCCGGCCCACAATGACTTAATGAAACCCTGGCAACTGACCTTTTCAACGCTACCGTTTTTGCGAGGGTCGTATTTCTAAATTGGTTTCTCCGCATACCCCCTCCCCGCCCCCTCCGTCGGGTTCCTGCATGGTGAGGCAGGTGGAGCAAGGTGGCTATTTACTCCCGGCACTTATATTGCGGCTACGAACAACTTGGTCTCGACTTTCTTCTAGGTTGGTACTTGAATATCCACCCGTGAACTCAGGGAAATTTGAGATCTGTTAAGGGAAACCTTGTAAATGGTACACAGACACGTGACGTGAGGCTTTTCCTTTGAAACCCTGCAAGTGTCCACTTAGCTCGTGTTTTGTGACGTAGGTACTGTTCAGTCGGACAATCCACGTAAACTTTAGCTTTTCGCATTACCGAACTATCTTATTTCTTTGATTTCGGAGGACGATAAGGAAAAGAAACGACGTAAGTCAGTATTTCTTCTTCCTCGTCTTCTTGAACCTTGCATGGGTGATAAGGGAGTAGGGAGACTACGTGAAGTCTCACTGGTTAGGTGGAAACTTTTCCCGTTTATTCGAGTCCAGAGTGAGAAAAGAGTGAGTTTTTGTCCTCTGATTTCCAACTGTTCCACAAACATTAGACGATGAGCTGACTTGAAAGCTCGAGAACCTATGCAAGTAAGATGATACAATCGTTCACGGTTGTTATGCCTGAGGTAGACTATGGGCGATCCTCAGCCAGTGTAAGCTATCGCCATTATGTAGGCAGCTCAGCAGTCTGACGCTGCTACTATATCGCCCAGCATGGTCCTATATGGCCCACTGTGATCATGTATGGGGTAGGGTGGTAGAGTCCATTGTGTGGGCAGCAGCGCTGGCGAAGGCTGCTTTCTTGGGCCAAAATGGTACGAATTGGCCCATTTTTCTTTCTGAGCCATGATGTATCGGATACCTGAATCCAACCAAGCATAAAATAGATAAAATGACACTCCTGTCCTCCCCACTTGTGTTGAGGGGAGTTGGGGTCTGATTGTGCGTATATTGAAGTGTTGGCCAAGTGGTGAAGGGGAGCCAGAAGGGCAAAAGACATGGGCTGCTGATGACGGGGGATTTTCCGCGCTACGCCCCTTTCTTGTCCCCGCACCCCTGCATCCCCCTCCCGCAGGATATGAGGATGATGCTAGCTATTACAGCATTGTGCAAAAAATTAATCTTAAAGCATCTGCTAGCTACATAAGCTCATCATGGCTTGGAGGGATCAACGTTATTACCCTAAAAGCATATACCGCAATTTTAAGACAAACATGGGAGCGCGAGGTATACATAATGTATAAATTCTTAGATGAAAGCATATAGGCATATACAGGTTGAGAGATACGAACATTTGGGAGGAAAATTTTCTGGCACTTGTTGCTCTTTCTTAGAAACTGATTTTTTCTACCAAATATTTTTATTTTATCTTGTTTTACTAGAAGAATTAGCACAGGGGTAGGATGACAACCTCATCAACTACTACTAGATCAACTACTCCTCAGCCATAGGGTTACTATATGACGGGGACCTATAGTTTCAGGCGGGTGGGCCGCGATATACATTGCACTTGAGGTGTTGAACCAATTGACCAGACGCTTATTCGAGGGTGGAAAGTGGTTGATGACTTGGCAGAAGTCAAGAGACTATTGTGGGGCTGCACCTTTTGCGTAAATGCGTATTTACAGTTGGCACCCCCTTTGCGTGGAGGGTTGCTGAGTCGTCTGCTCTGGATGGCACTTACCCTCCCCTTTATATTGTCTCCTGGCCATAACTCAAATTCCAATGCAGGCCCCGGGCTGGGCCCCTTTTGAATGGGGGGGGGGGGCTTTTTTATTTGCCCACGTCAGCAGCATCTCCCTGTTAATCTCTCCATCAGTAGGCTATCCCTCCCTTCACCCCCTGCTCACTGTTTGCTGACTGATTGCGGAGATCGAGTATGCTTATGCGTAAGCTACGCGTGCAAGAAGTCTTAACGGTTTTTGAATTAATCTGAAGGCTTACAAGCTTGCCTGCTGCAAAAAAAAATCAGGTGATTGTAGACTGGTACCTGAAATTTGGCACTGAAGGTAATGAGGTACATTTGTACCTACTTATTAATGCTCCAATTCTGACGTAACATACAAGGGTTGACTCTGAAGTGACTGCAAATTCATGTTTATGCAATCCCTAGCATGCATGCAGTTTGAAGTATAGTCATTTTTTATACTCTTTTTACAGGCTCTGTACAAATTATGCCAAGACGAGCCACGAGAAATTTTTCAGCGGCCTCGATTCAAACCTGACTCCTGGCTCAGCTAGAGGACCACCCCACAATTTTTGACTTGGTCGTAATATCTCCCGACAGTCGAATTTTCCCCCAGCCTTGGGTCCTGTCTCATTGTCCTACCACTACGATGATATTCCATAGTCCAGGTACGACCTATTTTCTTTGGAACAGTCATAAAAGTCCGTTAAGGTGTGGACAGCGTGTATCTGATCGCAGCTGGAGAATGGCGTAAATGGGCATTCGGTACGACGCGCCAGCCAGCAACTGTCAGCACTTCTATCCCTTCACAGCTTTTTATGGTTTATATATGGGGAGCGTGTAACGGCGCATTGGGGAGTACTGAAGCCTGGTGGGACAACCCCTGGTTAGGGATACAGCTATCTCCCTGGTTAGGGAAACAGCTATCCTCTTCTTTCTCTGACCTTTTGTACACCCGATCACTTATTCAGCTACAAATTGGTCTGTCCAGTGTGTCAGAGGTTGACAGTTCGATTCGTGGTGATTTTAAATAATGGCAGGACTCCTGAAACTGAAGATAGGTACTAAGTGATGTGTTCTTAATGACAAAATTACTATTTGTACCGAAAGATACTCGTATTGTAGAAATTAGTCCTACTGCCTAGTCCTAAAAAAAAAAAAATACCTCTGATATTATTATATTCTGCCGATTCTGCATATCTAGTGAAATGTATCTCGAGCCTGAGGTGGTTCGGAACCTACCTAAAACTAGATCAATCGAAGGCCCGGAGGACCGCAAACAACACAAATTTCAAATACTGTCCGTATAGGTCCCCGACTTGATGGGTGGGGGGGAGCTGTTATTTGGTAGTGCTGCCAGCTGAGCACAATGGATAATTCTTGAAATGACTAGGCTTGTCTACTATTACTACAATATACTATAGAACTACTTGCTATATACTTACCTGCGTAATTCAGTTTAATGGGGAAATGCAGTATAATGCTAATGCTGACGAGAAGTTGTTTTGTTTGGTTCGTTAGCTGAGGATTGAGATAACGGGTTTATCGTTACAAGCGATTACACACACGGAATACAAAAGCACGGTTAAATCAAGTTAGTAAACTATTTTGTTTGTAACCCTTCGCTCTTTTTGTCTTAATTTTATTTGTTTGGAATTTCCCTCGTATTGTCAAGCAATCAGACGTACGATCTCGTACGTCCCTAGATACCGGAATTTTACTCGAGTTCTTACTTAAAATTTCGATGAAGGGAAAAAATAATCCCCTTCTCGCAGAATTAATCCAACAGTCATTAGAGCAGCATCATCTGCTGTTGCTTATCATTAAACCTGCCTGAAAGAAATTAATGAAATCCACCCTTAATCCATAAGGTCAGCCTTAATCCGGAAGGTCAGAAGCTGCCCCTAAGCTTTGGCGACACGGCTCTTGATTAATCTTTCTTTTCTTTCATTGTCGCCAACTCGCAAGATTGGGTTGTCGCCACCCTCCTACCTTCCCCCACGCCCCTCCGCCTTTTGGTGGTGATTGCCTCGTCACCTCCTGACCTCACCCTCTTCCCCCCTATCTTTTATTTGGCCTATGCGTCGTTGATGTTGGGAGCTCTTCGGATTGACCAATGCTTCCTGGACGGCCGTTCTGGCAAGTTGGCATCCCCGGACGTGGGGAGGGATGACTTGCTATAATTCTACCTGTACGTAATGCGACGTAATGCGTGATTTACTGGTCGGAACCACGCCCGGCAGTCAAGTTTTTCCCCTGGCCGTGAACACCGTTTCATAGTCAAATGTTACTATTATTGGTCTATTTTTTGGCCAGAGCCAAGGAGGATTTCGCGTTGGCCTGAGAAGCGTTCGTGGAGTTTCGAGTTGTGTATGTTCGGCATATTTGAATGAGAGAGGGGACCTACAGTTTTGTATTTGTTCACTGGAGCTTACAGTGAGATAGCGTAAGCAGTTAGTACATCCATAAACACACCTCCACTAATATAGACACCCCCACCAGCGGATTAGTCAGATGAGGGGTGAAGTCCAGTCACCTTGAAAACTGATAACCCCCCCCATGATGAGCCTTTTCATGTGGAAGGTTCATTTTCAAAAATACCCCCACCTCCCCCTCATTTCAAAAATTCATTACTCTTCAGCGGGCTCCGCAACTTCATTCGTTTTTGAAGAGGATTGGCGCCTTCGGACCTGTTTAATGAGTAAAACTTCGGGTTTCCGGATTGTTCTCTCCGTTTCCGGTAAAGGCGAACTCAAAGTTTAGTTTCCGTTGTTCTGTTGTAATCACTTCGGACTTGGTTAGCTGCCCATCAGTGAAGCGTTCGCTGTTTTAGCTGATGCCTTAAAAAAATATATTGAGTTTGGTGCCCAATTTTTGTCGGAATTCCTTGTGGGGGTTCCCGTTTGAGCTCTTTCCGCCAAATTTTTAGTTTTTCGATGGGTTCTTTTTTCTTGGTGAAAATGGCCCTATATTGTACGTAGTGCTGGAGTTGTTGGAGTTTTATGATCGAGTGGTTTGAAATGTTTATAGGCAAAAATCGTCCGATGTTATAAACACAATATTGACAAGATCTGATAAGTTTCCTTCAAAAGTCGATATTAACTAGCGAGAAAGTAAAAAACCTTTTACAAACATCATTGTGTCGACAGCCGTAGGCAGCGTCCCTCCATCCGTAGAAGATCGAAGCTTTTCTCCTAGATGTTTACCGTGTTAAATTCTCTAGAATATCTATACTTTTTCCGAGGGGGTAACCACTCCAGAGATTCCACTGAGATTCCATAAAGATTACCAAATATTCCCAACGATATATTCATAGAAAGATGAACCCAGAAGGGGTAACCACTCCGAAAAATGCCAAGATTCCCTGAGATTTCATAAAGATTTCCAATTATTCCCAGCGAGATTCCCAACGAGTGGTTAACCCCTCGACTTTTTCTTTTAACTAAGTATGGTGGGACGCAGTCTAAATATGTTTAAACAAGCCAGTAATGGCGATGACGTAGGGAAATGTGTTCCGTCCTTAGCGTAATCAGGCGCCTGTGTGTTCTACTCACTATCTGACTAAAGTTTATCAACTTAAACAAGTTTAGCCGCAGTCAAGGGGAGAGAGAAAAATACAGAACAGCATTTGAATTATGTGAGTTGGGTGTTATGGGTGTTAGTCGCAGACTTGGAAATACTTTCATTTACTTAAGTTGTTTTCTCGAGTTGGTTCCGAGTTCCGCCTGCGTAAGTACAGACTATATGGCGGTGCAGATGTCTATTTTCATTTTCCGTTTGCTTTCCGAAGTTTTCCTTCTAGTTTAGAGATTATTCATTTACAGTATGGCAGTACGGTTATTGCACTACCATTTGAAGGAATTTCATTTGCAGCCAGCATAAATGTAAGACCTGAGTTTAGGCAGGGTGGTCGAGTGGGTATGGCGCCCGGTTAGTGAGCCACAGAAGCTCGGTTCGAATCCCAACAACTGGAAAAATTTCACCGTACATCTCTTCGATACTGAGTGCAATTTTTTCCATTTTTTTAATCTCTGGATCAGTTTTATGTCACATAGGTGCCATTAATACAGAGGGTACCTGGTTGATGCAAAATTATTAATGAGAGGTTATTAGTAACTGCATTTTTGTTTGGTTTGTAAGTAGGTATACCTGGGTACAAGGCCGTACCTAGGAAAATATTTCGGGGGGGGGGGTTTAGGTACCTAGGTAGCACGAAACTATATTTTCTTCTTCAAAACTTAATTCTCTCTAGTGTAAAGCCATGTAGTTTTGGGGGGGGGGGGGGGGGGGGGTTCGAACCCCCCCTCCCTGGGTACCTTTGCCTGGGTACTTCTAGGCTTCTGTCTGCTACAGCTGCGAACCTTACCTAACCTAATGTACTTGGAACTACTTTATAAAAAATTTCTACTCTGTACCTCCCTGTAGATAATTTCTTTCCACAGTTGCTGCCCGCTAGTGAGTTTGCATGAGCCGGGGTGCCACTCCAAAAATCCCAAAAAAAAAAAATTCTCCAATATTATAACTTCTAAATTTCTAACTTTCAAACTTCTTACAACCCCTGGTTCCCCCTAGAACTACCCATGAAAGCCATCTATGTGTTCCTGGGAGAACTCAGTGGGTTCGCACCCCTACTCGCTGGGGGTGGGTCTACCCTACTGCCATCTGGCGGGAAATGTAGGAACTAGGAAGAGCACCCCTGCGGCTGTGTCGTTTTATCGACTGATCGGCACCCCCAACCCTCACCCTCCTCCTCTCCGAACGCACAAAACAACTTTCTGCTATTTTCTGACTTGAATCCGATGGTGACTGAGAGGTCAGGGACCTTTTCTCATTTTCCGATGGTTTTCTCCTAAAGCTTCTTTCCTTTGGGGGATAATCCGCCCTTCCCTCCGATGTAGGGCATTCTTGTGATTTAACTGTGATGGCATTTGGCTGCCTATCAAAAAATTTTCCAACCGTTCTAACTAAAATTCCTCTCTGCATGAGTCTCAGCTGTCCGTCTTCCTTGCTTTCTATCACACTCTCTATAATGGAAACCTCTCTATAACGAACTCTATTTATAGCGAGCATATTATTTCTTGACGGGCGTTGTAGAGAGAGACTATTGTAACCTGGTGCATACTTTACCTTCATATTCTAATGATGTACTTATCCGTAATCCATTTCTAGAAACTTCGTAACTAACAACATCGCTGAAGTGCTCTATTGTATTTATTTAATTTGAAGGTACTTGGCTGCTGACTTCTGCCCTATTGGGACAGTACAATACAGACAGACCCTAGAAAGTTTCAATGTCAAGTGCAAAGGATGGGTTAGGTTTAGACAGAATAATCAAAACTTTTCCAACTTTTTAATTGCTTGAACAATTCTTCCCGTGGAAAAATAATTGGGAATTTTCGGAGCTTTTCCAACGGTGTCAAGGACGAATGTCAAGTCAAACAGAACAGAATACCTCAACTTTTCAGCTACACTTTGTAGAGAAAGTCACCACGAATTTAACGTTTTAAAAGTTTCGTTAAAGTGAAGAAAAGACGGTCTAGTATAGAGGGGTAGGGGGACAAGCCAAGCTCAGCTGGCAGCCAGACGAGGACCTACAGTTTTAGAAGGGTTTCCAACCACTACAGCTCGATACACAATGACATGGAGAACGCATCAGAGGCGAATGCCGATCAGAAAAAAAATTCGATAAGACCGGGAACGAACCGATGTGTTCCTCTATCTAGACGACTCAGCGATCGACGCCGTCATCAATTACATTAAGTCGGCGCACTTTATCAATTAGATTGTTTACGTGGTGACGTGTGCTGAAATATAGGGGAAAGCAAGTTCCGGCGGGGGGCGGAAAGCGTCGTATATAATGCACGATACCTGCCACCCCTGGGGGGCAACAACGGGGCTAAATAACGGTACTCGGGGGGAGGTCAGGCCTCGGGCATGCACCTCATGACTTAAATATACCTGTTGTTCAGAGCATTCCTAAAAATTCCGGGGTTTCCCCGGGAAATTGCTTTTTGTTTGCAACAGGTCAAAGATGACTCTGCTGTAAAAAAAAATTTAAACGAGTACAGCATTAAGAGGAAAAGTCAGTGCATTTGTGCTTCTCTCAATTGGTTTTGGTTAGGTTGGGCTACCTATATCCCAGAAAATGTACCTAAAGTGACCTGTCTTAAGGGTGTCTCGCATTATAATAATTCCTTCTTTCCAACGACTCCTTTGGATATTATTTGTCGTCTGAAATATAATGTAATAATATGTTCCGATTTTAAGACTTTGATTTAGAATCAGGCTCAGGTCGAGGCTCCTAACCTCGCAACCTGATTAATGGTTCTGACCTTGGGGGGTGATTATCGGAAAATCGCTTTGGGGGAGTTGTAATGACAGGATCAATACCGTCTGTACTCTCATGTGGCTTCTGTGTCCATGCTGATGCAAGGCTATTATCATAGCCTTTTTTGGGGAGATTGCGAAAGAGCAAATTGTATACTCCATTTCAGGGGTAGACAGACTACACAAATGTGAATTGTCTTTGCAAAAAAAAAAGGTTTTAAACTTTTGTTCGAGAGTTCTAGGTACAGATGTACCTTGGACAAAGCGAAATCGTTCACATATTTTAACCTTACGGAGTACTCGTTCCTATACAGACCTATACCCTACTGTACTATTCATACAACTGTCGGACAAAGCAAAGAAACTGAAGAAGAAGAACACTACTGTGAAAGTTGTGTGGTTCTTACAACACCGCTGGATGTCGATGTCAGTGGAACATTGAATGATAATAATGGCTGTAGGTACTGCTAAATAGTGAACACAGGTAAGTTGCCCATTTCGAATTTACCGAGAGCTTTTTGACGATAATAAAGACACAACTGCTGGGTGAACGAAAGTGAACGAAAGCGAAGCTGTTTTCTGAGTCGCAATCTTCCCTTTGCACGGTGAAAATTGAACTGCCACATCTCGAGCTTGGATGCTTTGGATTCTGGTTACTTCCACTGACCCTCAATAAACTCAGATTTGAGGCCGAGTTGTACAACAATGAAGGAACCATTCAGCGCTTCAACGGGGTTTGTTTAGGTCGTGGGGCACACGCTTTCATGGTTTCTCGACTCATTGATCGGGCAGATTTTAATATGCGCGGGAGCTCATACGAGCCAAGTACCGAGAAAAGTACCCCGTTGAAGCTTTCCTGGTTTCTCAACCTCTGTCTTAGTGATACCGCACTGTAATCCTCTAAGGTGGTGACTTTTCCATCATGACGCTTCGTTTTCAGCGCCATTCCCTCTGTGTGTACGATAGAATGTAGGGACTAGCCGAAGTCCGAAGTCATGTATTGAGACTGCCTCACCATGGCCCAGCCGAGGCCTTGTCCCGGAACAGCAGTAGCTCGAGATCAGTACTGCTGTGACAGGACAATATCTCAGCCGAGGCCATCTGGAGACGTCGCTGCACATGTAGGAAATGTTCACACCCCGGCGACCCCAAGGAGAGGTCCGATGGTCCAGCTGCGGTGTTGCTGCCATCCTTTTTCGTACCAGCGACGCTTGCACATCCACAAAACTTAAAACCACTACACACTAGAACTTGAAAAACACTCCTAGAGGTTCGCCACAGCAAAAATGCAACTTTTAACGCGGTTTTTGGGGACTTGAGCTAGCCCGGGGTGGCAAGGGCGGTAGCGGACAGCCACCTTGCAGCGGCGGTGGCGGGGGCGCTGGGGAGGCGGGGAGCCCCGGCGGCTTCCGCGCAAACTCCGCCTCAACGGGCGGGCGCGTGCGCCATCGACCGGGGACCGCACTCGCTCTACCGCGTGCTCTACTCATCTCGCCCCTAGATCAATGTCTACCAATACCGACACTCTCTAATTAACTTTAGATACCATGGAATACGAGTAACTCTTTTATGAATTATTCACGAGTCCGACATTGACGTGATGAGGGTTGATGGAGGACGAGAAATAAAGGTGGTGGACGGTAGATATAGCTAGAGTAGCTCCTTGTTGAAAAGTACTTAAAGTATTTATGATGGTTGATGGATTCTGGTTGAGAGTAGCCGTATAATTGAAAGAAGGTGCCATGGATTTTTTTCGGTAGACTTCGCCTACAGTTTGTGATTTTGCAATCTCACATCGTATACCTATAGTTCAGATGGTTTCGTAGTAGATTCAACAGTTTTGGTGTTGCTTTCCAAATTCGACTTTCAGACCCATAAGTCGGTGCACTATGACTGACTTCGGCGTCGAACACCAGTACGCGCACCATAGGGATCTAGCATTAATTTTACCTTTTCTCTTTTTCTCAGGCCGTCGCTGGATGGCAACGGCGGCGTGGGTGGGGTGATGATGGCGATGAAGCAGGACTCGGCGCCCCCCGGAAACGGGGCTGCGCCTCATGTCAGTCAGCCACCCCCCGAGGGCAGGGACTCGCCGGGGTCAGAGCCCGCTCAGGGGAAACTCTTTGTTGGAGGTCTCAGCTGGCAGACGTCTTCTGAGAAACTGCGCCAGTACTTTGGAATGTTTGGAAACATTACGGATGTTTTGATCATGAAGGACCCCGTCACCCAGGTCAGTACCTACCTAGTTTCCGTGGCATCTCACTGGGAACAGAAATACACAAACTGTTTTTCGATGAAATGAGTATTACAGTCAGTGAAATGTGTACCTTTCCTTCAGCTTTAATATTTTGTGGTGGAACTTTGCACCATATTAGGGTCCTATATAAATTACCTTCTGTGATATCAGCCCGATTGGCGTGCTGGGCTTCAGTGTTTTTACCGCACTCGATTCATATTGCATGCTAGTTTTCGCATAATTAATCTTGAGTACACTGAATTCTGCTCTGGGTTTGACATGGTACTTAGCGTCAGAAGTACTACAGTAAATGTAAGTATAGTGTAGTCTGGTGTGGGGCTAAGCGGGTCTTGGTGGTTGTTTCAGCGGAGCCGTGGCTTTGGGTTCATCACTTTCGAGGAACCGAGCAGTGTAGAGAACGTGCTCAAAGTCCCCGTCCACACACTGGACGGCAAAAAAATTGACCCAAAACACGCCACACCAAAAGGCCGTGGCAAGGCTAATGGCAAGACTAAGAAGATCTTTGTGGGAGGCGTGAGCCAGGACACGAGCTCGGACGAGGTTCGCGCCTACTTCAGCCAGTTTGGCCGCGTCGAGGAGGCTGTCATGCTCATGGATCAACAGACGAAGCGCCACCGCGGCTTCGGCTTCGTAACCTTCGAGACCGAAGAGTCAGTGGACCGTGTGTGCGAGATCCACTTCCACAATATCAAGAACAAGAAGGTAGAGTGTAAGAAGGCAATGCCCAAGGAGGTTGTAGCCGGTGCGCTCTTGGGAAAGCGTATGGTTCTGGGTCCTCTGGGCGTGCGCGTAGGACTGCCTGCTCCTCCGCAAGTAACACAGGCTACGCAGATCGCGGCTGCTCAAGCTGCCGCAGCCGCTGCGGCCGCTGCGCAAGCGCAGAACGCTGCTGCAGTCAGTAACTACGGGAAACTGTTTGGTGCGTTCCCGCCTCTGGCTAGTTTCCGGTACGCACCGTACCCCATGTCTGCCGTGGCTGCGCCCTCTGCGCAAGCGCCTCCCGCGGGTGCCGCAGCCCCCGCACTCGCCCCAGCAGCTGCGGCGCCGTACCCCTACAGTTTGACCAACGTGGACATGTCCAGCTTCCAAGGAGTAGACTGGGGGTCCATGTACGGCAGCATGGGAATGTACGTGTAGGGCAAGACCCCAGCAATAACTCGCAATAACCAGTATTAGAAGGTTGACACAGCTCTTCCATGTACCTATTTTACTCGCTAGTAAATAGTCGACGACAAACGGGTTCATTGATGCTCACTCACGAGACTTGGAAATAAAGCAATGGAAATAATGCTCCCAGTCATCTGTACCACTCATGTACTTAACGAATCTTGTGAAACATGTGGTTGTGTCAAATAATGTTAGGCGTAGAACTGAGGTGGAGATGAGGCAGCTGACCTTAGCTGACGGCAGCTTATGCATTGCGCATTGGTTCATTGTGATTGTAGATCTCATGTCAGGCTCTCCTATGGCTAACTAGTCAGTACTCAGATGCTGTAGACCATGTTCCACACAAGCGACAATAGCCAAAACATTCATGCTGCACTATGCCAAATCCTATGTTCTATACACAACGAAAAATAAAGTTGGCATAGACTGCCAAATGGTCAGGGATTTCATGTTTTTGGCATAGTTCAGTCGGGAGGGGCACTCAATTTATTGTCTTAGTCTACCCATCAGTTTTGTACTTGTATTTGAATTGAGATTTGACGGAAAAGGCTCAGTTTCAGCCTTTGTTCCGTCAAATCGAATCCCTATTCTTTGAGGAATTTACTTTTAGGTCCTGTACCTTTTTAATTTTCCTCCCGTATGTAACAAAGTGCAGAAATGTACCTAACAAAGCGACGCTCCGCACCATCGAGTGCGTCATCAGGGGTCGGAATCTTGGAAAACGTTAAAAATTGTTGCATGCCCTTCACTCTTCCTAGCTTGTAAGATTTTATTTGTAGACTTTTTCGCTAGAAGTAGCGCCTTCGCTCCTTTCACGCCAAAGGCCCATCTTCTCATTTTATGATAAACTCACGAATCTGTAGGTCCAGCATATTGGGTGCAAGCTTTTAAATACATAAAAATACCACTTAGTGAACCGTAAGACACCACCCCACAGTTGAGAAAGGTCGCACCACCAGCATTCAGACATACCTGGGCTTACGCCTACGTCTTTGTCTCTATAGCCAAAACATACCTTCTGTCCACGGCAACTTGCTATTGTACACAAGATAGGGGAAGTGAGCATCAGCTTACATTGCGGGTGCTGGGTTGGGAGCAGTTCCAGCAGGTGTATTCCCTTTCTCGAACACCAAAAAACCCACTCAACTAACACCTTCAAAATTTATTGTAAGAAGAACTGTTATCCATATATTGTATCATGGTGTGCCTTTTCTTCTTACAATAATTTTTGAATGTGTTAGTTGAGTGGGTTTTCTGGCGTTCGAAAAAGCGAATACACCTGCAAGTAACTACTTCCCCTCCGGCATTCTGTCTGTTCAGTATATAGGCTTGCAGTTGGTCCCTTTTACCATGGTGGAGGCGTAGCAAGTTACTCTATAGATAGTGTCTCAGCAGGTGTATTCCCTTTCTCGAACGCCAGAAAACCCACTCAACTAACACCCTCAAAAATTATTGTAAGAAGATATGGCACACCATGATGCAACATATGGAGAACGGTTCTTCTTACAATAAATTTTGAAGGTGTTAGTTGAGTGTGTTTTCTGGCGTTCGAGAAAGGGAATACACCTGCTGGTGATTCGAAATTTGGCTCCCTTAGTTTGTCTGTAAATGAGAAATGGGCGTGGCCTCACAGTCCCTCACAGTAGCCACTAGTACGTAGGTCCCTATCCTTCGTTATGTGGACCAAAACCTCGCAGTTTGAAACCAAAACGTTTTCGCGCCATATTTTTTATTTGAATTGGTAAGTCTGTTTAAACTAGTTTAGTTTATGTTTAAGGCGACGTCTCGTGTATTTGTCCAGTTGTCCTGTTTGTGTTTTTATCGTTGCGTGTCTTTGTTCCTAATTTGGAGTTCCTCCTTTTTTATCTCGGAGAAAACGTCTTGGTTCCTGACTGCGCTCCTGGTTGTTTTGTGAGAATATTGAGGGTAGTTAGAACACCCTTTGATGCCGTATGGCTTGAATTTTCAGTTATAAGGGAGTATATACAATACTAAGCGTGGAAAGTGCTGAATTTTTTATTTATGG